>JXWZ01007392.1:0-11822 GCA_000956215.1 Anopheles farauti No. 4 | reverse complement strand
TTCAGTGAAAATCCTTGTCACTTGATGGACGCACGCTTTATCGCTCTAGTTCAGTTGTCATGTTTTGGAAAGGATCGTTCAAGAATCGTTCAGTTCTTTGATGAGCAAGGCATCGTGAACTACGCCATCATTCCCATGCCTGCAAGTGACTCTATGGCGGTGAATAATATTAGCATTTACACGGAAAATCGATTTTCCAAACAAGCGACTATGATTCGGTTAAATGATCTCGCCAATCTACGGTGGCTGTTTCCCAACAAACTGGCCAATCTTCACGGTCATCATATTCGCGTTGGTGTTGGTAAAATGGACTATCCTTATGTTATCTTACAAGAGAAAAAAATATTTCTAGGGCTATTGAACAGCTTTTTCAAAGACATAAGCAATAGAACCATGAACATGAGCTATTCGTTCGTATTGCAAGTGTACGAGCTACAAGATGTGGATGTGAATTTCAACATACGCTTTCAACGGAAACATTTCCAAAATGAGATAATGTTCCGTGAGATGGGTGGAATGTGTCTATCGTGTCCTCAAAATATTGAGCGGCATTTCTTTCCTCACCTGATGCTACCGTTTTCGATTGGTGTATGGATTTCAATCGGGTTGTCATTGATATCCTTTTGGTTGCTTCGAATTTGTCTGCCTACTGTGATCCGGTGTGATATTTTTCTAGTATCAATCTTTGGAAGAAGCAATACCAAATGTTACTACAATTTCAAAACACGATTTTTCCTTACTATTATCGGTGTGTTGGCATTCATCTTGTCACGAGCTTACAATAGCCGGATTCTATCACTAATATCACTTGGTAAGTTCCATCACCGGGCCAAAACGGTCGATGAATTTCTACAATCAAACGATCGGTTTATCGTACCGCGACAATACTCGAACTATCAGGAGCTTGGCAAACTCACACCGAAACAGGTGAGCGTGAGGGAATACGAGGAGGTTAACCAGAAATATGGACTTCTGACGCTACTGCGCTACTGTTCGCTTCAATCGTGGGGAGATGCATTGTTGCTAACGTCTCCAAACTATACAGTTTTACACCAGAATATGTATATGATTCCGGAAAAGATTCTTCCGTCGCATCACACACTACAGTTTGCTGAAAATTCTCCACTGGTTGGGACAGTGAAGTATTACTTTGGGTTGTACAACGAGCGAGGTTTATGGGCATATCAAACAGCAAAGCATCTTGTAATGTTAAAACAGCAAGAAAACCCATCTAATGGATTTATGAAAACGGTGTTTTATTTCGATGATCTTCTCTGTGTTTGGTTGCTATTGGCCAGTGGTTGGTTGATCAGCAGCGTTGTGTTTGTAGTCGAAATTTTTATTGGGATGAATTACTGTAGACATAACTTCGACCATCAAACCGAATAACGATATCCTTACAACAAAATTTGAAATAAAACATCATCGCTTATGCCTACAAAATGTCCTTACTTTTGTGTGCCGAAACAAAAACGAACAAAAATTAATAATGCTTCATCACGCAAGCGAGCAGGAAAGGAAATAATTCACCACAAAAATGCTCATCAGCAGTAGATCTTCCTTCACGACGATGTGTGAGCATCTTTATGACCAAACCGAAGGGGTCACTGCTGACGTGGCTAACAATTTTATTGTTTTATGTCACCGCTCGGGCCACCTCTACTCGGCCATAAATTATACACCATTCGCCAAAGCACCCGTCGACACGGGGTGAGTATGAGTTTCCAAAAAGTATGTACTCACACACATTCATACACCACATACCACTCGTCGGCTCAGTTTACATCCATCAATCAATCAATCGACCGGCAGGGAACGGGGTGCAGGGTGGTGCACTTGAAGCCGGTACTTCTTAAATGACCAACCGCTTGGGTGTCCTTCCTTGGTTGCCGGGCTGTGCTTTCTTTCTCGCTTCTTTTCTCCGGCCTCGAACGCACAACAAAATTTGCGGATGATTAACAGCGCTAAATGACCACAGTCGGTCGGCCCGCTTGGAAGGAATCGCCGGGGAAGGTGGAATGAAAATTAATACACGATTTCACTCGTACGTGGTTATTAATCACGCAGTCGTGTCGCTCCGCCGTGTGTTCCCGGAAACGATTCCCTTGGCAAGGATACGAACGAACTGGCATGTGTAGAATGGCATTTTGGCTTCAGCTGATCTTCGGACCATCGGCTCACCCACCGTCCGGGGGTTATCGTCTATCCCTCGACCGGCTACCGAGGTAACGGGAGACATCTTTCTTATGTGGCAAACATCAAACATCATAAATCACAATTTGTCTCGCCGTACTCGGGACGAAACCGATGCAAACGATCCTGCAGCCAGTGGGTGCACGAAATGGGTAAAACGGGCGCCGTGTCTTGGACGAAATTTTCCCATCAATCTTTGGCCAGTGCGGTCGTTCGGCGGGGCGGGCGGGTATCGTTAGCAGTCCAAGCAGCTTCTTGCGCCCGTACCGAGACATCGTCTTTGAAGCTATTAGACGTTTTATTAGATCATGGTAATTGGATAACTGGGTCATAGTGTTTGTCTGTGCGGTAGTGCACATTTAGCAAAAACGGCTGCTCGGATAGCCGGAAAAGGTATTTCTAATTGCTTGAATATGTTGCGGGAAAGTTTTATCTTGCACTCGACGGAAATGAAGCCGTCCCGAACGGTGCTGGGTTTGCATGAGCAAGACAATAGTTTTAAACTAGATTACCGAACTGTGGGATGTGAGGTGAGTGTTTGTCGAGGTGAGTTTTGATTCATGTTTTGAATCGTTGAACTATGATGAAAACGTCAACATTTCATCCAACATTTCCTCTTGAGTTTAAATAAATTTATTCAATTTAATCACATTGAATTTAATCACGATCAATAAAACATTTCAGACACATCTTTCGTAACAATTAATGGCACTCTACACAATCATGACACGAAATGATTTCTGCACATATTATGTTTGAGTAAGAATAGCCAACAGAAGCGTTATTGTGAACATTACAGGTGAGTGGGTTTAAATACGGATATTTAATATAAATCCACTGTTACTGTCGCTCTAAGCTGTGAGTCGTTTTGAAAGTTAATGAATAAATGGAGCCGTAATGGAGGATGTCGCTGTTTGAATTATCACAATTAACCTACCCAGAACATGAAGCGACCATTAACAGTGAAACCAGTGCCTTTAGAAGAACGTCCCAAAAATCCTGCCGGATTGCGGAAGGAATAAAGAAGCGAAACTCAGCGCCCGGAAAAGGTGTCTTCGCCTTCGGTGTGGAAACGAGAAGGTGTACATTCCTCCCGAAAGGCGAAGATTAATTCACTTTTAACGAGCATCATTTTTTGTTTATGTGTGTGTGTGTGTGTGTGCGTGTCGTTGTGTTCAGCTTTGCTCCTTTCGCCACCGCTGATGGGATATTAATTATTTCGCACACAATGCACACGGACACGGATCGGGACAAGGATACCGTGGCGTTGGCACATGGTGTGAACAAAGTTCATTGTCGAAACACTTCAACCGTTGGGTCGCGAGTGGCAAATGGGTGTGTACGACCCATTTACGGGTAGTTGGGCGTTTTTCGGGACCATTCTGGGGTCTGGGTGGGGGAAAATCAGCGAGGGAAAATCAGAAATGCGTACACGCCGGGCTCTGTAAATCTTTCCACGCTGGTGCAAACGAAGAAGAATGTTTACCGACCGAACCCATCCAATTATTCACCGCCGGCGGGTTGTTACCGATGCAACTGACCGGTTTCGGAGTGTAACGAAGGGAAAATGGTACAGTGTCAACGCGTGACAGGAAGCCGGTTGCTAACGGGACCCGGAATTAATCGCACACCCTCACCCGACGATCACAGCAGCAACGGAGCTGCCCGTTGGGGAGGTCGCGGAAAGGTCCATGCTCAACTAGAGCTAGTCCATAGTTTTCGCACCACCAAACCATCCCGAAGCATACCGCTATCCAATTATCGGTTCATGTTTTTCAACATGCGAGACACATTTTACTCACGACCTCACACGGCTCACTTCCGACCATCTGCGCTTCGTGGGAAGGACTTCGCAGCACATACCGGTTCCGAGGAGGATTCTGCGAAGAAAGCCCCGTAGTGTTGACAGAGCGAAAGGGAGAGAGCAAGAGAGCTAGCGGTGTATCATATCCGTCGCATCTTTTCCACCAATGTTCCCGTCGTCAGCCGCCCGAGTCGATTTGTTCGAAGGCAAACTGTGCCGGGGAAAATTCGAAGAAACGCTCCCTTTTCAATCGCTCCCCACCAGAAGGTTCTGCTTCCAACGAGTTGACCCTGACCCCGTCAGATTGCGTTACGCACACCGTGAATAATGATCCTATTTTGTTAGCGAAAACTCCAACCGACACCGAGGGGCCATGCCATTGGGCTGGGGGCGGAGGTTGGAGGATTAGTTAATGATTTCATCCGGCGGGTGGATGTAACCGGACTGCTTTAGCTCGAGTGCTAAATTATCATCTCCGTGCAGGGGCATGCGGCGAAGGTTAGCCCAGGCCAGGTGGGTGGCGATATGAAAACGATCAGCGATGGTTTTGAGGGGATTTTAAAAGAGCGAGAAATTGGTACGTTGATTACTTTACAATGCTCAAAGCTGGTGTGCTTTTATTAATGCAAATTTGAATGTTTTAATGATGGAATGGGATTGAGATTGACAATTTTGGGAAAGGAAGTCATTTGAAAAAGTTTATCAATTTAGCCTGTCGCGAATACATCTTGAAGCTTTATGTTCGATTTCGAGCATTTGAGGGCCATTTTTGAGCATTTGATTAACAACGGTAAACATAATCGTTTATCGAATCGAATCGAAAGCCAAAACTAGTCGAGTAAATGAAAACATTGTTTCATTTGTAGCTACTAACCATAATTAAAAGTTAAATATTGTAAAGGAATATTAATGATTACATAAATTAATTTAACTTGAACAACAAAAGGGTTCACAGAGCTGAAAAAGGTGAGAGTAAATATTTAAAAAAAATCTTTTATTACTCTACCCCTAGCTGGAAAGTGTAGCATATCCAAGGCACAGGTAGCTTTTGTTCGCAAAGTTGACCAAAAGGTAACAAACTAGAAATGCAAAAAATAGCTAAAACGAAATCCTACATTCCGCCCCGCTTCCGGGGCGTAGAGACGACAAAGACGTCCGGCAGCGGTAAAAGTAATTTTCTCTCTAAACAGTTTTAAACGATTTTTCGCACCCCGCCCCTCGGTGCCTCGCTTTCAGCGGTTGGTTTCATCCACGTCCCATTGGTCCCACCCAATGCCGGTGTGCCGGTAATCCATTACTTACTCCCAACGGACCGCTGCCTTGGGAGCACGAACTATTACAATTGACCAGTGCGAGGCGGAAGATAAAAAAGACCACCGCACTTTTTCTAGTGAGGCTGGCCGAGGCCGCAGGCAGAAATAACATTCCATCATCCTAGCCCTCCCAGTCTAGTGTAGTCTTAAACGTTGCGCCGTCTTCGAGCGATGGATTGCTTATGTGCAAACCTCAACCTTACAGACGCTCGGTCGGTCCCTCATTAACGGTAATGCCGTGTCGTGAAGTGAATGTGTGCGTGCGTGTGCGCGCGCGCGCGTGTGTGTGTGTGTGTGTATGATTCCCCATCGGATGGGGCACCCACTTGTGGAGGCAGAGAAAGTAATTAAAAGCAACATGACGACGACATGCGACGCAGCGCAGGGAAAATGTTAAAGCTAAATTAAATCCACCCGATCTAATTGGGTAGCATCGTTGCCCAATTACCCGGGCCCCGGTAGCCACGTGGAGGGTGGGTGGTTTTTGGGTGGCCATCGGATAATTTCATTTATCTTTCGACAGGTTTTGCAAGCTGCGTTCACTTCAAACAAGTCTTGACGGTGGGATTCAATTAAAACGTCTTTTAACGTCTTCGGTTGCCGGATAAACGAGGGTACGATCGGTGGGTTTTGCAATGGCCGCGTCGATCCGGCATGTAGTTAAGGTATTCAAACAAAATTACCTGTTCAATTTTTCGTTCATTTTTCAGCGCAACAAAACCGAGACCTTATCGTACAGACAAAATAATGATCGTAATGTTCTCAATGGGTATTCTTTTTTTTTTTTTTTTGAGGAATGTAAAATGTAGCCACACGCCGTCACAGATTATTTTAATTTTGCTTCCCTTTCATGTCAAATACATTACCGCTCGTTTGAACTTGCTCCAACCGTACGCAGTATAGCACGTGTGTGAACCGATTTTTGCTAGTTAATGCTACCCGGGATTATGCTTTCGCTCAGCCTCATCAGCAACGAAACAACTTCATCGCTTTTGAACGGGAAGGTTATTTGGTCCTCCTATCTTTCTCCCCCTCCCCACCAAAATCCGCACGAGGGCCAGCTCATTAATCTAGACATTCGTTCCAAACCATTCCGAACGCATCAAATGTGGCAGTTACTGGCCGGCAGTGTGGGATTTAAAATTAGTTAAGCTCAGTGCGATGAGCGTTAATAATGGAAGGTAAATAGAAGCGGCGTGATTAGAGTATGAACAAAAAGAGTAAAGAATATGATATGGTCTGTTTTTTTTTTCCTGTTGTGGATAGTTTGCTGACTGACGTTGAAATGTGTGCGAAGTGTAAACCTTTCTAACGATATGAGGGCATAATTGGCAAAATAGAGATATGAAAGGAGGTGAAAATTATTTCCTGATGAGTGCAAAATCATGTGTTAGTGAAGCAAAGGTCGGTTCGAATGAAAACTGATAAAAAGAAAATAAAACCAAATTATTGCACAAAAGGTATATTGCGGTGAAATATTCGTAAACAAATGTTTAATTTGCAAGTTAATTTCGTGTTTATACATTTCGAAATTAAAAATACAAATGTAATTTGGCACTGATTCCTTATACCTGCAAAGTGCGTTAAGAGTACAAAACTGTTCTCTGCAAAAGTTGCCCTTTGTGTCGTTGTCCCCAAAATCGCTCAATTGTCTTCAAGTGCCTCCTGGCCGTCACCCTCAAACCATGGCTTCCTGCATGGCTAAGCAAGGTAACATTCAAGCGACGTCATTCGATATGCTCCGGCAGCACAATGACGCCCGCTGCCGGCTGATGATGATGGTGATGACAGTTTTCCGGTGTCTTCCCTTACGAAACGGAGCCCAACCAGACCAGCCAACCGTCCGGGGAGGCCGGTTACGTCGCGAAGTGTTCGGTTTCAGTTGTGCACGAGACACCGACCAAACGGACCGCATTTCCACCCCCGAAGTCTAAGCCTTGTGGTCGCCGTACCAAAGTGTGATTACTTTCCCGGCTGGTTGAGAAAACCGTTGCCGAAAAATAAAACACGCAAAAAAAAAAACACACACACACACACACTCATAAAACGTAGTGTTATTCAAAACCCGAGAAAGTTCGGTGTGTCCGGTTGGGAAGCGATCGAAAAGTTACCGGTGACAGTGCGTGACGTAATGAGATACCGAGCATGGGGCACGGTGCTGGCCGGTTTGACCGGGCTGCTGCTCGTGCTGCTCGACGTGCCCGATCGGGTTGCAGCCGACCTGATGGGTGACATCCAGCAGGGCCTGAAGACGACCGGCAAACTGTTCGGCATCAACACGATAGCCGATGTGGCCGACCTGGTGGCAAAGGGATTTGCCACACGTCGGGGCTCTTCCGACCAGGACTCGGCGCGACCAGCCCAAGCGACCGAGAGTGTCGGTGTTGTGGATGGACTGCTCGGCAAGACACCGTCCATGATGACGGTTATGATGAAACTGCTCGGTCTGGACGGCAACCAGCTGGGCGCAATGCTCGTCAACGGTATCGTGTTTCTGGCGCACATCGTAAGGACGTTTGGTTTTTTTTTTTTTTTTGAACAAATACGTAGAAAAACTGCAAGTAATATTAATCTGCGCTTCCCTTTTTCTCCGGTTTTTGCCCCCAAAACCACTCACTTATACACACACACAAATACAGATAGGAACAAATTTGGGAGCATTCCGTGCACCCCCGACCCTCGACGGTTCGTCATCTTCTTATCCATCTGCCGATCCATCGGTGCATCCGTCCGGTGAACAATCCCCACCGTCGAACGATGGTCAAAAGCCGGGCTCAACACCACTCGAATGGTTGCTGCGCAATCCCTCCCGGCGCTTCCGGGCGCTGCTGGATCAGGTTGAAAACACCGACCTGGCCGAACGTCTCGACCGCGAGCTGGACCAACTCGACCGGTACGACCCGGAGGACACGGACTGCATCCGGTTGCTGATGTGCAAGGTAAAGCCCTTCATCTGGAAAATGCAGTACGTGGTGCGGGATCAGATACTGGCCAAAGGGCATCCCGCAGCCGCACCCCAGCCCAACACCGCACCGAGCGGCGAGGAGATACTTAGCGGCATTCACAAAAATCTACCCACGGAGGAAGAGTTCCAGCGGCAGAGCAAGCAGTGCGAGCAACAGTTTCGCCACTGTCGGCGGCTGCTGGCGTAGACGGATGGGCTCCCGACCGGAAGGTACGACCGACGGTACAATGGATGATGTTTCATGTGTAACGTTGGTGCTCTCGTTACGGTGCGCTGCGGATGCCATTTCTACGGCCACGGTTGAGAGACGGAACGGCCCGACGGACGAGTGACTGTTGCGAAATAAATGCCTAATGTACGGTGCGTGTGTGCTTTCAGTGAGGTGCTTTAAAGGCGGAAAATTATCGTATATTTCGCGCGCTTATGTGTGCGTGTGTGCGTGTGTGGATGTGAGGCACAAAAGGGAGTGATTTCTTAACAACCTTTTACAATGCCTACTATGACATGCTGTTCCCCACTGCGCTAAGAAACTGGTGTTAGTCAAGGTCTGGCAGCTTTTTTTTTGCCTTTTTTTTCTCACCTCAGCTTGGAATAGTCTTTGGAATATCTAACAGTGATTGTAATTTAAATTCATATTCACATGTTAAACAGTTCACTAAATTGTGTTTGAAAGAACAGCCCTTGAGTATGATAAAACAGCATATTTTCACATAAAGTTTCATGCGATCGACTTTTTTAAGGAAACTTAAACCAAATTTTAATGTTCTTTTGTCTCATATATTTTAATTATTATTGGATTGCGACAAGCAATAGTTGGTTTCATCATTTACTGTTTTACTGCAAAAACGGCAAATTTTAACAAAACAAAACAATAAAAATATGGGCAAACTGATTTGCTGCCATTTAAAAAGAAAAACAATAGTTTGTAAAGTTTAAGATCCTGCCAGATTAACTTCTGCATGCTTCAACGCAATCTGTGGCATCGTTTTTCAACGGTAAACATTCAACTAATATTGATTTTCAGCTAATCCCAGCGCACGGTTTGCCGTTATCGTACGTCAAATCGATTTGGATTATCGTACGCATTAAAAGAAACGCTTTGTAGATTCAATGCAGCACGCTAATTACAATTAATCATCTCAGGTGCGCGATAACAACGCAACCCCGAATGCAACGAAGCGATGCAATCTATCAGCATTACACAAATTAATGCGTGTCAATTGCATTTCAACTTACGCGGCCCCAACCGACCGGGGACCGGGTAACCCTTACGCCCATTAATAATCTCCCCGTTGCTGTTGTTGTTTTGCAAGGCACGGTACATTTAGTCAGTTAATTTGTAATGCTGCATGCATATTGAGCATGCCGCATGCGATGGTCCGAAGAGTTTCCCTGTCCGATGCTTCTTTTCTTTTTCACTCGAAATATGCAATCGTACGCCGATTACATGCGTATCAAGAATCGCCACGTATGAGACGAATTAATCATCCCCATTCTCGGGATGGGGAGGATACCCGCGGGTGGGCTCCTGCCCACCTGAGGGTCCTGGCAAGCAGCGCATCCCTTACGATGAGCGGTGGGAAAGAATGCGGTATCGTTTAAACATCGAACGGGACATTCATTCGCGAACATAAATCATTGCCACATTTCCTTGACCGTGGTAATTCCTGCATGCTTTAGGTGCCGATATTGTGAGTTTTTTTTGTTGTTTCTGCTTTCGGTGCAGCTGCTGACCGTGCCAGTTGTGACTGATTTCGGTGAACCCTTTAACCTACCACCGCAAGGAGTTGAACGAAACGTTTGCGGCAAATTTATAAGTTACCATATAACTTTCACTTTGAGATTTTAATCATGTTCGCTATCTTAAAACGGTTACTGATATTTATCTGACTTCATCTGATAGTTAAATGCTTAAAATGGAGTACCCTACAGATCATCCAGCAGAGTCAAGTGAACAATATATTTTTCATCATCTTTAAATAATAAAAAATTACAATATATTTAAAACAAACTATTCAACCTTTCCGAATGTAGTAGGTTGATGGGCTAAACAGACATACTCCTACGTTTATTAGCATCAGCGAATGCATGATATTTCGCGTCCGAAACCGTAATTGCAGCTCCCCCTTTTTACGGCACACCAAAATGCATCAAAATTCCATCTTCCTCCGTCCGAACTACCTCGGACTAAGTGTAAGCACTAGACGAAAGAACAACACCGCACCCCAGCACACGGCAATCCTTTCGCCGACAATCCCGACCCGACATCAGG
This sequence comes from Anopheles farauti No. 4, assembly GCA_000956215.1. NCBI lineage: Eukaryota > Metazoa > Arthropoda > Insecta > Diptera > Culicidae > Anopheles > Anopheles farauti No. 4. The sequence continues at coordinate 1,275 of JXWZ01007392.1, read as the reverse complement.
GAACGCCATCCCAAAGCGGACGGCAAACAAATTACATGTTTCAGCGACCGTGGTTTTACGCGGTTTGTAAAAAAAAATCCACGGTCGTGTAATAAAACCGAAATAATGCGGTATCGAAACCATGGCAACCCCTTTGACGCACGCAACTCCTCCTTTTGGGCTCACCCTAACTGTATGCGCATGGAAAATTTCGCTCACTTTCGCATGCATTTCAAATTAATCTTCGCAAAGTCGCACATGCCCGTCTACGGCTCTTCCCCTTTGGGTCGAAAACATTAAAACATATGTTTTCGGCTTTGCTGGGGTGTTTCGCGAAGGAGGTGCATGCGATAGGGCAGAACCACCGTAAACCCGAGTGCCATAAACAATCGCGCAACGTGGAGCCGTTCTACTGCCGGCTGCACTTTTGGTTTGCATCGTCAACCTTCGCCCGTTGCGAAATGCTTTCATTCATAATGTTGTTTGCTGGCGGTTCTTTTCTGGATCGGATTTTTTACTGTTTTCGGTTTTCAACTCATCCTTTCTTTAACGGTACCGATACATATTCCCATTCTTTTAGGCTGGCTCAACATAAGCGTTGGGCTTGCCCGTCGGGGCGTCTTTTATGCTTTTATTTATTTTTTGTTGCTGCCCGTACCCTTCCGGTGATGCTCCAACTCTCGCGCCAATATTTATCCTCGTTCGTTTATTTATGTACATACATTAATTCCTCGCTGTCCCACATTTGGACAGTAGGTTAAGCGCTCGTTTTGTCATTTTTTCCAACGGGATCCTGAAGCAACGAATTTTTTTTCTTGCCCTCTCAATTTCCCCACCTTAGGAGATGCTCCTTACGTGCATCTCCCCATACCGCAACGATTGAGTGCGCAACGAGCAACCGATCAAAGCGGGCCATGATGATGTTGTACACGGTTATCCTTTTTCACCCCGGGCACGATAATTATGATGAAGCCGCTGTGCCGCATTTGCCGTATCCTTTTCCAACGATCCCGTTATGATTTTAGGGATCGTCGTGAAAGTTTTGCGCCCAGATCCCAGCCCTTTACATGGATGGGTTAAGGATGGTCGCTTTTTTTATGTGTCTTAGGTGGAAGGAGGTTTCACGTTTTGCTCGCTGTGTTTGTTATACGAAGCATCAAATTAAATCCGCCGCACATAACCTTTTCCACGTTTTTTTTTCTTGGCTGCATTGCTTCAGCCGTCAAACAGTGGAAAAAAGCGAAGGGTAAAGGGAGAATAAATTGATTTTTTCACGTCCACCAAAACCACCCGGCA
>JXWZ01007391.1:0-33702 GCA_000956215.1 Anopheles farauti No. 4 | reverse complement strand
GAGAGAGAACACCCCAAACAAGAGGTGGCACGAGTGGTGGGAAATTAAATTTGGATTGTTTTCCATCCACCAGCTTGCTTGCGCTTCCTTTAAAGCAGCTGGTGAAATCGTCACATGTTGTGTGTCGTTTCGCTTTGCGAAGCGTTTAAGGTGCTGGAAGATGGAAGACGCCGCATAGTAATTCGGCTTTATTTCACCTCACATAAACCATCAAAATGACTTTGTTTTGATCATATCGATTCTCGGGTCGGAAGTAAAATGGAAATACTTACAAAAACGCTTACACCGTGCACGTGTCGGATGAAACATGACCGTTGGGTAGTTGTGCGAAATATAGTGTTATTTGGTGTATGGAAAATAATGGAAATTTCATGTGCTAAGGTAACATTAGTTTGGAAAAATCTTCAACAACAATTTGACAAACCATGCGGCACCATATTGTGAGCAAACCATGAAATTATTTTGATTAAATCTCAAAATTAAACCTCCAACTCCCAGGAACAAAGTAGCTACCGAAGGCTCCACTATCCCGGTTTCCATCGTGAAGCACTATTTCCTACAATTTCCCTCCATCTTTGGAATGTTTTCCCCCACTTTCTCCGACATTAAACGGAATAAAACAACGAGCGAAGGGTTCGTTTAGAGCCAGCATCGGTTGTTTATACGATAGTGTGTAAACGCTTTACGTCAAACCCGTCGGATGGGCTGCAAAAAGAAGAAACAAAAAAAAACTCATCCCCACAACATTTTCTCTCCCATTCATGCCTCTGCTGTGAACGAAAGCGAACGGAATATTTTGCGCTATTTTGTGTGCCTCTGAAAGCGAAACTGCAACGATGCAACTATGCAGCAAAGCATTCGATTGATCATCGGTAGGAAAGAATCGTTTTCTATTATGTTTCACCCGGTTTCGAGCTAAAACCGGGTTTTTGCATTTTAAAGTAAATTCCTTACTTCTATGCGGTGGAGACGTTTCCGTGCAAATATCCACGGGAAACCCTTCGTCTTATGCTCTACGTCTATGGATCTCGATCATCGTCCTCGTCGTCGTCGTCGTCGTGCGCTCTGATGTGTGTGAAATTTGCATCCCACATCTCGTGAATATTAGCATAAAATATGCCACAAGAAAGTGCTGCACTTCCACCGGGGCACGCCACGGGCACGGTGGAACCACTAGCTGTAACAACAAAAGAAATTTTCCACGATTGTCATTCAGCGCTTCGGGTTTGGCTCCGGTAGGGAATGCGCGCACGAGGACGAGGAATACCGTCCAATTCCGCTTTTCCCGGTGGTGCGGGGTGAACGAAATATGTGACAAATTTTCCCTCATCCGAACAAAGGCCCTCGGTGCTTTTGTATGCAAACACACAAGCAAATAACTCATAAAGGGCGAGCAGTGGATGATGGATTCATCGAAGCAACGCTTCTACGGTCGCTTAGCAACCGCATTCTAAGGTGACACCCGATCTTTCCAGCCATGACTGTACTACGGAAAAGGTTTCCTTCGAGCAGAATAGAGAACGTTTTTCGCACGCGGGACGCAGGACGCGGAAGCGCAAACTGGAAAATGGCAATCCATCCGAAATTTACACGAATTGTCACTTCCTTTCATAGCCGCTTCCCGTGAGGGGGCGGGTTGTGGCCCTAGCTTAGCCCTAGCTGATGATTTATGGTGGGAAAGCCAACACCCGAGCCCCCGAAAACCGCCGGCGTCGTAGTGCTTTTGCGTGAAATTTGCGTCACGTTCACCCATCATCCCTCGGATCGCTCGCCAGCCGTGAGGGGCGAAGAGGAAACAGGTCTGTAACGTTTGTCGTCGCGCTCAATCTTACGCTCGTCCTCGTCCACGCACCCGCGCCACAAGGACAAAACTCCCGCCGGATCCACCGGCACCGGGCGTCTTTATCTTTAATTAAGTGATTTTAATTATCTTCCTCGTGCACCGAATGGGGTGAGGTGGGGGGGGATGTGGAATAGAGAATGGGGATGGGTTGCGTTTTGAAATATTTATGACTGCTACCAACGGCCAAACGCGCCCGTCGCTTAGTGTTTCGTTTTTCTTTCGCTCTGCGAAATGGGGGACGGGAGAGGGACGAAAGATGAAACCATCGCGTTTCGGATCTCGGATCTCTTCTCACTGCTTATCCCTTTCACTTTGTCCTTTTTGGGGCGCGAGTTGTTGCTTCGTGATTAATTTACTGATAATGTTACAGGCATTCCTGCACGGCCAGCAGCACCACCGCCACAATTATCCCTGGGCGGTGCGCCATGTTCGACCCACTTTTTCGCTGTAGGCCCAGTTTAGCTTTAACGTGACTTTCGCTTCCTGGCTCGGCTGTTCCCGGGTGCCACCGCTGGCTGGCGTGCTGCACGAAAACTACCGCTAAGCACCAGAGAGCAACGGTAAGCGGTGGGTTTTTCGTTTCGCGCGACGAAAACGATGGAGACGCCCGATGTTTCACGCGTGCGACGGAGCGCTGTGGCTAATTAACTTTAGCGCCGTGTTTCCCATTACCCGAACCACCTCGTGGTGGTGGTGCGATTGAGAGCAAATTACATCACGAATCCCGTTGCAGCACGTCGATGAACAAAGTGACAGAAGTAATATTGTGCAAATGCTGAAAGGGAAATGAAACATTCCATTATTGCCTCGTCTGTTTCTGCAACCCTGCAGCTTCTTTTACAGTAATCTATAGGATACGACTTAATCCGGTTTAAATCAGCTTTACGAGAGTCACAGCTAGCTGATCAACATCAGCTTGCTTACAATTATCGCTTATATCTTGTCGAAAATATTAAACGTTAAAATAACATTTATACCATAGGTGTTATGCAAATTACATACTTTTCGGCGTAAAGTAGTACTTTAAACCCCTCGACCGTTTGCACCTTTTTTTTTTGCCCCGTATAAAAATTAAACTGAGCGATCAACCTCGAACTCACCGACCGTTCGAGTCTAATCGGAGTCGATGAAAAATCAATTATCTCCCGAGTGTTGTTTATCTTCCATCAGGTATGCTATTCAATCACTCTGCTAACAATTGCAAACGTCCGTTACGCTCAGTTCGGTGTAATTAGTTCTAGCTGCGCGGTAAGCGACAAGCTCAAACTAGTCCGCTGTCTTTATCCGTTCACTCGACTGCACTTTCGCGTAAGAAACCGGTGTTTTGCATCGCCAATACAATTAAAGGGAAACTTAATTCCGACCCAACACAAAGCGCGGAGCAACGTGCAGAGCCCCCCAGAAGGTAACGAAATAATACTTGCAAAAACTCATAATCCTCATTGCGTTCGGCAAATCCATCCAATTAATTTTTCATCCTTCATCCACCGCTGCACCACGCGCAAGGGCGAGACCTTAAGCCACTCGTCGTTACAACTTCCGTCGTAAGCGAAAACCGAGTGTTTCTGGTGCGCTGACAGTAAAAAAAAAACCATTCACCTTCAATTGCGTTGTAGTTTGCACCGCTTCAAAGGATCGGCGCTCTGTCTGGCGAACCGATCTTTTGAATTTATTTTAAATCAAACGAATGAATGAACTGTATCCTAGCTAGCGGGGTGGATAAAGCATGCGAAAGTGAGAGAAAAAGAGCGAAAGAGGGAAAGAGACAGTGTGAGAGAGAGAGCGAGAGAGAGTGTGGAAAGTAGCATCCCGAACGGGAAAGACATCGAAGCCATTGAATTTTGTAAAGATGTTTTTCTGCCCATGTAGCCACAATATTTCAAAACCCATGAAGCAAAAAAAAACCCCTATAATAAAAACCTCCATTCCCGCACCCGGAAAGCATCAAATACAGGTGATGCCGAGGTGCACGGGGTGGCGTTATGGTGGTGGTGGGGTAGGATAAAAAATGGAACAAAAAACCATCATCCCAGCTTGCGGGCTTCCATCATCCGCTTTTGTGTGTGACTGAAAACCGATTCATTAGCAAATTAAAAACCGTTAGATTGGCGGAAGAGAAAATTATGAATTTTCCTGGTTATTATGTGTGTGTGTATGGTTTTTGCTGTTTTCTTTTTTTGTTGTTGTTATTTAACCCCCCGTTTATACTTTCGTATCTCGCGTTTGTAGTGCATCTATCTCGCCAGCGGATTGTGGTTTTCCATTAAGGTAAATTTATCATGATTTGATTATACTCTTTCGCCGAGTGGAGTTTCCACGGGGATATTAACGCCAGCGCGAGAGGGGAAGGAAGGATCGGGAAGCGTTCGCACAAACCGCAGAACACACGCATGCTATGCGTCATATGTTTGGTGCCGAAACGTTAATTTGATTGAGTTTGGTTTGGATGATGGCGTAACACAACGCCAAAACCGCAAATGAAGCTTCCCGGAAAAGACGATTAGACGTAAAAAAATACCTTGCAAACGCTATCATGAACAGCTTGCTGGGAAGATGTTTTTTTATTCGAGTGGGCAGGTTCACTTTGTTTGGTTTGCGGGCGAAAAAAATGGTTTAGTAATGATGGATAAGCTTTCGGATCCTGAATTCGGAAAACAGATCACATTCAAAATGATTCCTCGTATTATTGGCTCATTTCTAATACTGAAGAAGATTATTTTGTCTCGATTTTGTTTTTTTTTGTACTATTTTTCACGTACTGTTCTTCTCAATCTATCGTACTGCAAACCTCTACAAAGTTTAGTAAGTTATTAAAAGAAATTGCTAATACTACTCCCTATTTTCAGGATCAAAAAGCATTCTAATGTTATCTTTGTTTATTTTTATTTTAGCCCCGTTAGATTACCATCGCCAAAACGGAAAAAACAGCTCGTTATCCTTCACTGCCATCGGAGAATCAAAGCAACCAAACCAAATTAACATCTCCAGCCAATAGTAGCCGCTCCATGGCCTTCTGCTGCAATGCTCACTACGTCCAAATTGTAGCGACGAGACAATGTTGCGTCTCGCACGAAAGTAGGGCCCTTTCGCTTCCGATCCGGCATGATGCGTGCGTAACAAGTCGGCATTATTTGCCACTTTTCGTCCCCTTCCCGCTAGTGCTATCAAAAGCGATACCTTCTGTTAGTGCATCTATTATTATTTACGACGCGATGGGGAACGCTTTTTTGATTCGCTTTAATGAAGACATAATATGATTTTCATTTCGAACCTTCCCACATCGGACGGCTGTGGGGAGAAAATGGCAACCCCTTTTTAGTTTCATGAGCGAACCGTGATGGAGGAGATCGAGGATGATGTTCCCCATTTCGGGTGCGGAATTTATCTTCGTGCCTCGAAGCGGCCACCCTCGCCTGTTTTTTTTTTTTGCGAAAGACGAGGCTTTACACGAACCATCGTGGATGATGAAGCCAGCAGAAAACACATATCAGTTTCATAAATCATACCAATCGAGGAGGTCGACCGTACCATCGACCCCTCGCGTGTTACTGTGGCGGATGTTTTGCACACGTGTGTGTGTGTGTGTGTGTTTTTCCGCCTCATCCCCACAGGAAGACAAATCAAAAACTCAACTTGTTACACACGAGACCGAGGCTTTTTTTCTGTCTTTTTTCCCCCCCATTTCCCCACACGCCTAGCCACAAGCGAGATTATCCTTTACGGCGCAGCACTTCTTGGAGAAACAGACAACACGAGAAAAAAAAAGAAAAAAATAACACAGGAAAACAAGAGAAAAAATACCACTTCCCCTCAGACCCCTCACCATCCGCCCCGTTCACTGTGGGTGGTCGGCATTTGCAGGAGATAAAAATAAATTGGATAAATTTGATGCTTGCTTGCGAGGCGCGCAGGCTGGCTGATGATGGCTGCCGATTCGCCCATTTTGGCTTGCCGTGCGTTTTTATTTCTCCTCTCCCTTGCCGTGCTGCGCGGCTTACTTACCCTTGCTGGGCGCGGGTTCCACGCTGAAAGTGTGACGGGCTGTTAACGGGTGAATTGCAACGGGTTGATCTACCCTGCTTCCCCTCGGCGAGGCTTGCTCCCCTACCGAGACTCGTCAAAATAAAAGGAATATCCGTAAAAAGTCGAACCAAATAACCACCGCCATCACGGACGCTCTAAACTCTTCCCCTTCTCTCTCCTGGTTCCCCCTTGGAACCACCGCTCGTCAGGATAAGCATCACATTGGCAGCACGGTTGGCGTTTTGTTTGTACCCGTCAACACAAAAACTGGCAACCCTGGTGGTGCTCTTTTTTTTTGGTTGTTGGCTCGGAAGCTGCTTTCTTCTTGTTTTGAGTTAAAGGCGATGCGAAAAATAACGAGCACTACCGGTTTCGTTACGCCGGTTTTCGGGGTTCCGACCATTTTTTTTCCCTCCCTATTGTTCCCGTTAACATTACGATGGTGGTTCGTTTTGTCCCTCTCGCTCTTTCACGCTCTTTCTCTCTCTCTCTCTCTCTCTCTCTCTCTCTCTCTCTCTCTCTCTCTCTCTCTCTCTCTCTCTCTCTCTCTCTTTCTCTCTCTCTCTCTCTGTCTGTCTGTCTGTCTACCACCGTTCTAAGCACAAGCGAATTTTCATTTTAGAGCTTCGTTTTATTTTCGGCAAACAGCAGAAGCAATGCAATGCAAAAAAAAAAAAAATTGCGCACCGTACCGAAAATAAAACGAGCCTGATAAATCTGATCGCTTTCGGCTGTCAAAATAACGCTAGTTAGATCAGAATTTCCTGTTCCACTCCGGGCGATTGGGGCAATGCGTGGCAGTTTGATTGGATGATGTGGAGATGTGTAAACATAAAAAAAGAAGCCAATTGCAGATTTCAGCATGGTACGAGAGTGAGGTAAATTTGCGTCGTTTGCTTTCGAATAAATGAGCGCTATGAATCATATTCATTTTTGATGCATTTTTTTGTATAAATATTTTTTATCGATGTTAACAAGCTATATGTAAAATAATTTTAAAGCGGTAGTGATTACAAGACGATTTTTAAAAAACGACTTTTGGACACTTTTTGTTTGGTTGCTAAGAATTCATATAAACATTAAAAACAATTTAATTCTCATTTCTACGTAATCTTCATTTGACCTTCGAAAATAATCATGCAAATGACGCAAAGCCGCCCTATCGTCGTCCCAAAGTACGCTTCTATCTGATCTCATTAAATCCAACCCATTTTGCCATAATGCTAATTGCTGCTTCAGCCGCCCACTCACTCGTCGCCTGGTGCCAAACTAACAATTGCCCACCTAATTGTGAGTACAACAATCGAACGCGCACGCACAAACGAATGCAGTTTAATTACGCGGAATGCATAGCAAAAATCAAACGAACGACGGCTCAACCCTTTTCCTTTCGGGTGAGTTTTGTGCTTAAAAATGTCGCTTTAACGAACACGCGGGGGGCCAAAAAAAAAGAAAAAAAAAGGTTCTACGGATTACTTCACGCCGCCTTACCGCGAGCGATTTAAAGTACCGATTCACAATCGGGACCGATTCGCATCGTTGACTAATTGGAAAATCCAGAGAATTCAATGCCCTGGCGTGTATGTCACCCGGAGCCTTCAGAGCCTCTGAAGTGTGTGCGTGTGATTGTAACCCTTTACGATTTTCGCTTGCTTTTTTTTGTTTTGTCACGTTAATCCTTTTTTTTGGCTCTCTCCCTCCCTTTCGCTTTTGTTCACCGACATCAAAGAGCGAAAAAGTGGCGCCATTTTATTCGGGCGCGCTAATCGCGGTACGCGCATCACGCATCGAAATCCTTTTCATGCGTAATAACGCACGGGCGGTTCCCTCGTCAAACCCTTCATCGGTGGATGGCACTTTAAATGGGCCCGGGGGCCCGGATTCGCACGAGGGGATGCTTGGTGTGTTGTGGTGTGGTGACAGGATCTTGATATTTTTTTGCTTCTCTTCTGTTTCTTCTGCATCCTACAAGAGCTCATCGGTTGTGCAAACAGATCGCAGAAAAGGGTTTCAAATTAAGTGTGTTGATGTGGGACGCCTTTCCTTCGTCCAATACAATGGGTCCCGCGTGTGCCGAGGTCCATCAACTCGGGACACTCATAAATCTTGCAACCAGTGCCCGGCGGTCACGTGGTCCTATTTATGAAGCGCAGCGCAACGGAAGGTGACAATTCGTTTTCCCCCTTTCGCTAACCAATGTCGGAAGAACGAACACAGTCGGTGGTCCTTGGGGAAGGTATTTCCTCTAAAAAAAAAATCAAATTTCCATTGCAATCTCCACAGCGGTGTGATGCTCTTGTTTCCATTGTTCCATTGCAGCGCTGCAACTCTTTCTTTACCCCTCCGCCATGGGAAGGGGAAAACAGAGGATTCCAACCGCACGGGGAACTGATGCGGCCACCTGCAGCAAACGTCCTCACAGCATCGCCACCGACGGGGAGCATCTTACAGCACGAGAGCGAAATAAGGGATGACGCATTCCGGGCACGCATCCCCGGGTAGGCCTATTGCCTATTTGTTCCCTTTTCGAGGAGATGACGGTGGCGAAGCGCGTGACCGAAAATGTGTCGCCGAGTTCTATAATTTTCAGCAAATAATCATGATGATATTTTACCATCACACACACTCACAATCTGTATTTCGGGTTTGGACTGCAAACTGCCGCTCCTTCCTTCACCTCGAGAATGCACTGCATTATTCAACTGCGTATTCGCACCCTTGAAGGGCCGATGGGTGATAAAATCATTTGTTTATCAAAATGTCCTAGTGCAAAGATGCAATCCTAACATTTTGTTCATATCACGTGGTTTACGGTGGGATTTAAAAAAAAACTTATTCATTAAGCCTATAAATGTGGAAAGTCGCCTTATGATGGTATAAAATATTATCAACAAGCTACATATCATGCCAGTTTGTCATCAAATTCTCTTCCCTCAAAATAACCCTTTCTGTAGTAGATCATAATTATCCTTCCCTCTTAAAGGGTTAACGCATAATAAAATCCTTTCACTGGCAGTGGCATGTCGGCTGCCACATACACGACGGGGTGCAACCTTCTCAAACCCATTAGTAATACAAATGAGTATTCGCATTCGACCGGGTGTGGAGTGTCCGCATACATTCCTCCCCTACCTGAAGGACAAAGGACGAAACAGAACGAAAACGCACACGCAGAAGTGCAAGGAGCAGCGATGCCGCTCACCTGGCACTTGACTATGCGATCCTATATATATAAAAAAAAAATCCCCCGATGCAAGTGGCAAGCCGCTTGTTTGAAAAATCGCTACGTACTGCTGGTACCACAAGTGCTGGAGCCACTCGGGCCCAATGTAAATATCATGAAAGATGCATATTTTAATCAACTTCGTTTGGATGGAAGGGAAAAAATTTAAAACGAAGAAAACTCCATCTCCCCCGTATATCCGTCCGTTGGGGTGGAGCGTAACGAAACGAGTCGTCAACTTAACAAACACACATACACACACCCACAGCCACAAAGCTCGTGCAGAAGGAGTCGAATCCGATTTTTTTGTTTAAAAAGGTGTTTAAAAAGAAGAAACGAAAAGAAAAAATCTACAGAGGCAACTTGTGTGTACCACGGCCCGGTTCACTCGTTAAAGAGCACGAGTGTTGTTTAGGACGTGTTTCCGCGTTTGCTTCCTAATGCGTCTTCCAGCTCGCTTCCAGTGAAAAGGGTTGCACCCCGTTTCGACCCTTCTCGGGATGAGGTATGCCTTGCGTGACTCACTGCGACGATGAACCCCGTTCACCGGAACCGGAATCGAATCGAACACTGCATCCAAAGTCAGCACGTCGAAATCGTGCTGCGTACGACAAATGATTCTCCCTTCTGGCCACCCGAGCCGGGCACGTGAGGGATTGATTTCCATTTTCAGCACAACCGGTAGCCGCCCGACGCTCTGCTGAATGAAATCGACAGCACCGGCAACGGCAACACAACCCCATAGTAACATTCTCGAGCCTGCAAACGACACATTATGGGGAAAGGGGTGTCGGGATTGAATGGAATCCATTCGATTGCGTTCCCCAAAACCTGTAGGTGAAAGTGATGCAGTGGTGCTCAAAATAGTTGCAGGTTCCGACACCCCACTTCGAGCCCCCGGAGTTTTGGCGCATTGGAATGGAAGGTTCAGCTTCCGTCGGTGTCTTCTGCCGTGCCGTTGGTAAGAATTTCCTTGGTTCGTGGTTCGAAAAGAGAGAGAGAGAGACAGAGAGAGGAAGAATGGTAATCGAAACCTGTGATTCCGGCAGCTGCGAGGAAACGTGCGCTTTGTTGAGGAGCTATGCAATGTTTATTCTTAACCTGCCAATAAGCGGGAAGGTGTACTGTTGATTGCCAATCTGTTTATTGAAACTAGTAATCTATTTCCATTGCGAGAAGAGGGAGTCATGTAACGAGTTTAAAATGCAACTGACAGGTGAAGGCGTGCGGAATAAAAAGAGTGAACAAATTTACATCTAAGTAGCACGGTATCAAAAGTTCCTTTCGAATGTAGCACTAATTGCATACATTGAGGCTGATTGAACCGAACCATCGTTGTGGGTTATATTTTGGATTTTTTATAACGGAGCATGCATGCAAATGAAGCATGTAAATGTAAATGCAAGATGATTAAAATATCTTACTAATATGCAGTCTTTCCCGGTTGATCAAACAATATTTGCGATTTGATACCGATAAAGATCCCACGTTACGTTCGCGTAAAGTATGTTGCATACTTTTAGGGGTAAATTTATTATCTCAGCTCCAAAGTACGCATTTATTTATGCAAACACTTAATGAAAAGAGGAGCAATGTAGACTCTTGGACAACCCTGTCTGACTCGCCATCACGGAGTTAGGTTAAATAAGTCATTTTCTAGAACTGTAATGCGCCCTTGCAACGATTGCTGAAACACTTTAAACTTCATAATGCCGTTCCGACATTAAATCCATCACGCTCACGGACTCATGCAAGCTATTTCCTTGCACTTATTAGTAACCATTTTTGTATCGTACACAAAGAATGCACTTTCCGTTTTAGCGTAATGAACATTTTTTCCTCCGTAAAAGCCCAACTCCCCTGGTTCGGTGGTGGTGGTGGTACCCCTTCACAGCCACCGAATAACTAAATAAACACCCGTCAATAGCGCGAGAAGCAAGCGAACAGCACATGCTCCGCGGTGCAGAATTTTAATGAACTGCAACGAAATAAATTCCACTATTACAACCGCGCGCACTTCGCGTGTCTGAAGTGTGTTGGAAAAGCGGTGGCTGAAGCTGAACGGCAAGCGGCAACATGCGCGGTTCAAGCGGGAAGAATCCTCTTTATCCGCGTCGGTCAAAGGGAGAAAGCAAACGTGAAAACGAACCGGACCTTACCCTTCCTCAGTCAGGCCGGTACCCCGGTCGGCTTTTGATTCAGCTACCAAGCGCGGACGAAACTTTCCGGTATGAAGGAATGCCCCGTTCGGTCCCGTCTTCCCGACCACCGGGCACCAACCCGTCCTTGTTCTCCGTTCCAGCCTATTTTGTACATAATTATCACGACTGGAAAAGCGTGCCAGCCAGCATAAAGACGCCACTTTGAGCAAATCGTTTGCTGCGAGTAAAAAAGTCCACTGGCAAGGTTATAGTAAAAATCCACAACACTGCTTGCGACCCCTTCGAACTCCGCCCCTAGCCCGAAAAAGGGGTTTTACAGCGTGGTTATATTTTCATTAATTTATCATCTGATAATTAACTTAGCTTCCTTCTCCATTCCGGGTTCTTTAGCCATCTGTCCCGTCTGACAGCTGACGGTTGGCTGAATGTTTGGTTCCACCTTCCTCTCCTGCAGTCAGCTCCAGAGATTCAGTACGAACGTCTCGCCAGACGTTCAGAAAATGTAAAATCTCACTGAAAGGCTACCGCGACGGGAACGATACAAATATTTTGCCTCAACTTTACCATCCTCCTCGGTTTGTGTTTGGGTTGGGTTATAGGAACCACCCAACAAAGCATCCTTTACGGCGTCGTCGGTCATCGGATTCCAGTGCCCGGGCTCGAGCCTTTCCGGTGTTTCGAGAAATTGTGCTCCAAATAAAGGAACGCTGCGTAAGGGAAAAGCAGCGGCACGCGCTATTTCCACCAATCAGCGCTATTTGTGACGGACGCAAAATTGAGTGTTGAGTTTTCTTCCTTTCCCCGGGTGAAAAATGAACTTTGACTTTCCAGTTTCCCGTCAACAGTGCCTGAGGGCGAAGTGCCTGGGCACTTCCAAACTTTCAATGTAACCGAGCGTGCGCCCACAACAGAATCTTCGGGTTCGGGTGAAGGCGTAGTCTGGCTTTTACCCGGGCCATATTTTGTGTGCTATTGGCCCGCCGATATTGAAGGATTATAACAAGCTCGCTTCTTCGCTCCGTGATGCTAATGAAAGAACGGCCAGGCTTCATGGTATAAACCGAAACTCATTATCGTGAACTACGTTTCGCGGAAGCGGTGCGAAAAGTGATCTAGTCACTCGGGTGCAAACAGCGTGTACCGTTCGGTTACCCCGGTTACCGGTTGATACTCCTGCGGTGACCTGGATTTCAGTAGGCGAAATTCGAACTCCAACAGACGGCTGAATAGTTTTTTGACTTTTCGAAGGCCTTTGGTTTTCCCAAAAACCCCCGTCGGGTAATCGGAATCTGGGGAGCCCAAACGGATCGAACGACCTACGAGCCTCCTCGCTGTTTTCCGATCAAACGAGTCGTGTTTTCCTCCACTAACACAAGCATCACTCACGTGCAGAATGTGAACGCAGTGAGTATGTACCGTCGTATCATCCCCCCCAAAAAAGAAGAACAAACGCTTTCAAATGTTCGTTGTTTTGATGCGTGTTTATGTTTCTTTCTTCTGTTTAGAAAACCGGCCAATCCTGTGACCGCAAAAAACACACCCGCTGCCTTCGAAAGTAATCAATCCCAATCGAAGGCGAACACCCGGTCGGTCGGGGATGTGCGTTTTTCGACGAAGTTCAATCAAGTGGCCATTTACCGCGCACGGTGAAGTTGATGAATTGAACTTCCGTACATCCAAGTGCGACGACCAAAAGCTGGGACGCCTTTACCTTCCCGTGGCATGTTGTTAAGTGATTGAAAAATGCGACAAATGAATTCGTTCATCACGGCCGACACTTCCGGTTTGCCGTTCGGTGAAAGATTTTCGGGCGCTCGGGGGGAAAAAAACCATCGAACAAAGAGCGGGAGGTAACGTGGGCAAAAGTTATTCGACCACGTTAGTCGTCCCTGGAGGTGTCGTCGGACTCTTCCGAAAGGGGGTACTTTTCTTCAGCCTCCCTCCCCCCTAGCGCACCATGCCGCGATTTCATAAAGTAAATTGATTTCTCTTCACCCTTCCCGAAGATTGTTCCAGATTTTTCCTATCCCCAGTCCAGGGGAAAACGCTTGGAACGGAAGAGAAGGAAGCGAAACCTAGACACTGCCTAACCGCGTCCCGAAAAAAAGTTTACCGCAAGGGCGAAAGTGAAAGAGCAACTAATTTTGTGCACAATTTAAGATAAATGACAGCTTCTTTCGGGGTGAACTGAGCGCGTCACATGTGACTGTCACCACCACTGACACACCACGCGCGTGGTCGTTCGTTCGCTAATGGAAGAACCACTGCTTCCGCATCCAAGGAAGCAAAGAAAAATCGTCTCCAAACGTGTCGTGGCGTGCCACGGTGTGTATGTGTGTTTTCATTCATTCATCCTACCGTTCGGGAAGGAACGGTTCTCCGGGTTTGTGGTACGATTATTTCTGATTTCTTCCCCAGAACGGACGGCCTTGGGCACGTCAGACAATGGATTCAATTTCGTGCCAGAACGCCATACCCACCGCCTCCCGACTGTGGACTTTTCTTCGCTTCGGTTTACTGGATTCGGTGGGATGAAAAGAATCGCAGAATCCATCGTACGGTTGCCGCGTACTCCTCACGTTCGAATGATTTATGATCATCCCGTGGCTCACCCACCCACTCACACCCAGCAAGTGCGTGAATGTCCACACGGGAAAGAATGGCCGGCAAGGATTTTAATCCAAAGCAATGGACGAAGACGGTGGCGTCTTGAACCGTCAAAACGCAACAATTATTAATGTGGAAGCCATATATGGTAGGAAAAAGACGGGGAAGATCGGGAGGCGTGAAATGGCGCTGATCCATTAAAGAGACAGACTTTAAAAGCTTTTCCTACACGTCGCACACAGTAACATGAAACGCGTACGTTTCAAACGTACCCAACATGTGACCCGGCGAAGGATTCTGTACGGATTCTGGTTACAACTTTCCAGACACCAAAGCCTCAGTACGAAACAACGGGCACGAAACTTACTGCGACACAATGGCCCACACGTAAACCCCGTAACGTAACCGTTTTTATCAAAAGCAGCACCCAGCATCCGGGTATCATTATTCGAAGTTATGCTGGAAACCACCGATGGGAAACCTCCAGAATGCGACCACCGAGAATGGGCGGAATTTTGGCCAATTTTACATCCACCCGGATACACCCTGTCGGCAAGCAGAAGGAGTCTGTTGCAGAAATTAGTACCAACATCTCAACTCAACATCGCCGCTGGAAATAGAATTAGAATCTAAAACCTCAAAAATGCTACAATCTCGCATCCTCTCTCAACTCTCTCTCTTTCTTCTTTCTCGTAGCTTTTATTTTGAAGCACACAGCACGCAAGGAGAAATGCCCACTGCCTAATAATAAAATGAAACTAAACTCGAGGACAACAATTCGAGCTCGTTAACTCGTGGGCAAGGGAGGCCTGACTGCAGCATAGTCCAATGTGCTTTCGGTAAAAGTTCATCTGCCCGTACAAGACTCAGTGCCGTGGCACGAAACTGTGTAGCGAAACCTGGAGCACAACAGTAAATAGGGGGGAAAAAAACATGCCTCGAACGAAACATATCATGGAAAAACAGGAAATCAATTAAAAACTTCCCAACATCGGAGTCCGTGCACCGACCGCGTGTCTTGTTTGGCTACACACACACATACAGGGAGAGACTATAAAGACGACAGTTTGTTTGGCCTTTCCCCCTCACACCAGGTGCAAAAGGTTAAACTTTTGAAATAAAATCCCTTTCCACCTTTCGGTCGTTTCGATGTGCACAATTTTAAGTTGTGATTAAAATTTTCACCGGACCCCGGAACCGGAACTCGGAGCTTATCAGAGTGTTTGAAATGATGGCCCAGTCATATGATATTCTTGTTTGTGGTTTTGCATTCAAAGCTAATAAAACGCTGGAAAGCTAAGCGGGGAGTAAATTTGGGAGTAAATCCGTACCTTCCAAGAACGTGCCAGCTATGCGTTTCGGCATGAAATACAATAAGAGCAAACCTCAAAAAGCAATCGGCAAGCAAAGCCATTTAAAATCCGGCTTGATTTGAAAACGAACAGATCGTCAGTATTGCAGCAATTTGATGCAATTTTGTGGTGCCCCCGGTGGTGGTTGAGCGAAATTCAATAAAACTACTAGCAACACCAGTTGACTTTCACCCTAATAACCTGATATCTGCAATACCGACTGCTGCTGGAACCACATCAGCTGTCGATATTGGTGATTTGTTCCAATTTGTGCTACCTCATGCCACATGTAGCCCGAAATTTTCTACAATTTCAACCCATAGAACGTTGGTTGGTGGGAACGCTTGTAGTACAGGAAATCCACCCATCACCCATCCACCCCACCTTCCTCTTGCTCCCACTGCACCGGGGACCGAGGACTGCCAGCGTAGCAGTGTTGGATTGGTTTGGGATTGAGCTGTAATGCTCAAACGGAGCCGTGATTGCGGCATTCACCGTAGCAGCCTGCAATCCGTTCTTGTAAATCAGATTTACAACGGTGCGATACCGACACCGGGTTGCTTCTGTGGTGCGGCTGCTTCACAATCGATTTATCAAAATTTAATAAAGTACTGAGCTGAGAAGATCCGAAAGTCCGCATCGCTGTTCACTGTTCGGCGTCTAAGGCGTCTTTTGCAGACCAGGTCCAGTCAGTCACTGCAGTTGTTCGGAGCGAGGGTGTGTGATTTATTTGCACTGACGATGCATCTGCAAACGGCTGTGTGAGAGAGAGAAAGAGAGAGAGAGAGGGAGAGTGAATATAGAGGAAGACTCTGAATCGGTCCTGATGACATGTCCATCGTACAGCCCATGTCTCCCCGACCGTCCTTCACCATCATAATCCGCTCCCGGAGCCGACTGTGCTGAAGAATGGGTTTTTCTTGATTTGCTTCCCACAGTCATTACATCGTCAGCCCGCAAGGAATGGCGAAAAGCTCTCCCAGCGGAGCAAACCGGGCAGACCGTATGGAAGTCAAGATCCTTTAGGACGGATTAGGAGCAACGTTGCAGCGAGATGCAACGACTTGCATAACGATTTTCAACCCCCCCCTCCGTCCTCCCTCTCGCTGGCCCCTGAGATGCAGTTCCGGTGGGGGTTCAAGGTTAAGCAGCTCGGATCCGAGAATGAGCTTGAGCTATTCGTGCAATGTTCGACCGGAAGTTTATGCCAAACCGAGCCAAGCCAATCATGGCTTTATCA
Organism: Anopheles farauti No. 4; assembly: GCA_000956215.1. Classification (NCBI taxonomy): domain Eukaryota; kingdom Metazoa; phylum Arthropoda; class Insecta; order Diptera; family Culicidae; genus Anopheles; species Anopheles farauti No. 4. Next base: position 17,252 of record JXWZ01007391.1, on the reverse strand, counting down.
TCGTGAAAAACACCATGAAATGTTCACAATCTCTTCAGCGTTTGTTTTTTTTTTTTTCGCTTCTAATCTTTCCGACTTTGTTTGGGACTGTGACTGGAACGGAGCAATCGCCAGTTCCGCTTGCCGCACGTGATGAATTGCAACAAAACCCCCTCCGGTCGGTCGCCCGGTGTCCATTAGGGACGAACTAGACCATGAAGATCCGTGCAGGAGAGAGTGAGCGAGCGCAGGAAGGAAGGAAGAAAAAAAAACTAAAACCTGCCCACAGGAAATCGCTTCAGATGTAAATAGATTAGAAAATCGCTGACCGTGAAATTACTTTCGCCCGATGACAACTCCCTCAAGACAAGACCCCCGAGCAGCCAGCCGTAGTAGGAAGGTGGACGGCATCTCGGCCGGTGCGAATGAGCGAACGGCACGTTGTTTCAGCGGAAGCTCCCGGCCGAGCCGAGCAATGTGGCTATTAAGATCGAGCCGGACCGGGCAAGGATACTTCGGCTTTCATTTTAATTTGTTTCCCGGGGATTATTTTTCGGTGCTTATCTCCTGCACCGCGATCGGAGGAAAATCATGGTGAAACTATCCAATTACTATATGCTAACACTTGTCAGCCATGCGAATACATGCCACTCTCGCTATGAGACGGATCGTTACAAAGCTGATTTATTGCTTGCCTTTTTTTTAGGCAGTTTTACAAACTACCTTGAATATTTTGCGAGTATTTTTTTGTTGTTGAGGAAATTGTCATTCCAAATCCATGCCCGGGCACATCCTTAGCGAGCTCATCTGACTTCATTATTCGATTGACACGGTGATAGAACGGTCAGAACAAACACATCATCATCATTATCTAAGTAATGGACGCATCATCGTTTGGAAAAAATCAGCTACACCCCGGAAAAGCCTAGACAAACACTTGACGTCCAGAAGCGCACACAGTAAGGGCGAATAATTGAATGTCCATTGTGTGCTCGGTCGTACGTACGTGCGTCACAAAACTCGTCGCCACATGGAAGGATAGTAGCTCCTTAGCGAACGAATTCGTCACAAAGAACCATTTACAAAGCGAAACGGCCAGATTGCCAGATTATCTTGCAACCATGACAGCACGAGAAACCGAGGGGGGGGGGGGGGGGGGGGTGTAGAGCACTGGCAATGGAAATACAATGAAAAGTAGGCGTAAGAAAAATGACAACCATATTTCGCACTCGAAGTGCTTTCTTTGTGCGGTTCTGGTTTGAAAAGGGAAAGGAACACGTGAAAAAAAAACGCACGTTGCTGCGGTGTACGGGTCACTCCAACAGGCCACTGACCGCCGCAACGTAGTGGCGGCCTCTCCCTCGCTTCTTCCATCTCTTTCCAGCAATCCTCCTGCAGGACGAAACGACACCGGAAAGGAAAAGCTTTTTTGCCTCCCATCGGACACAGGAAATCTTTCGGCGGTAATTGATAACTTACTTAAGTTTGTCTTTTCTTTTCTTTCGCGTTCCGTTTGTTGGCGCCCGTGGTCAAACCAAGAAAAGCGTCCTCGTCAAAGCGGAGGACGCGGTTCCTCGCCGCGTAGCGTAATGCTGCTCTCTTTGATGTCGCATGAACATGCCCACGGATATTGTTGACGGTTTTGCGGGAAATGGTATTTGTGCTGATTGTTTCTTGAAGTCTGATTGTACCGTTTTCTTTCAGGACATCTTCAGGACGTTCAGAACGTCGCGCCGGCGGCGTTTCCTGTGATGTTCGTCACGAAACGCGAGCCGCAGATTAGATTGTCCGGACGGAAATGGCTACATTTTGCATCATGCCAGCCGGAAGCGCATGTTTGCGACATAATGAGCACACCGTTTGCCCTGCAGAAATTGAACGACTTTCCGGTCAGCAGCAGCAGCAGCAGCATACAAAGCACAAGCATTTGCTTAAAAATCATCTTTAATTGCATTCACAAAAACGAAACGGAGCAGCACATGGTTGCAAACCACCACCAGCACCATCAGATGGCCGTCAGCTGGCGGTCGTTCTTGCGCCATCGATATCACAGGAGCGATGCCTTCTCCCGGTGGTAGCACTCCACCGCACGGAACGCCGTCTCGCAGCTATCGGCGACCTCCGAGGCCATGCTGCACTTCTTCACCAAAGCTTCCACCTTCGACTTTTCCCGACTGAGCGATAGACGCTCGATGGCGTAGTCGTTCTGGAGCTTGCCCGACTCGTCCATAAACTTTGCCTGCTGCAGGAAACACCTCAGGAAGCACTTCGTTTCGCCGTCCACCTTCGAGAAGTCACCGTCACGCAGCAGCACCAGATGCTCCTTGTTCAAGCCCTTGTACTGGTCGAGGCAACCGAGCGCGAATCCTTCCGCCTTCTTCATCTGATCGTCGGTCAGTGGCTGTGCGGGGAAAAACGATGCAAACATTAGACACCCTTCCGCGATCGTCAGTCACTGTTCACAGCCCTCTACCTGAGCCACCACGGCGGCGACGAGCAGAACGGCGGACACAAACAGTAGCTTCATCTTCACGAAAATGCTAAAACAAACTAATGCTACATCACCCACTTCAAACCCCCTTTTATACGCCAACCGACCGGGTGTTCGGTCGCAACCAACAAAACGTTCTTCATTCTCGAACCTCCACCACCACCACAATCATCATGCGAGCATCAAATGATGGGCAAATAATTGCTATCTGCGCTGCAGATCGTTTCGGCCACGCGCTGCCCGCCGACCTTCAGCTTCTGCGTTCGCGCTTAGCCGGTAGCAGATCGTCGATGATTTGTTGTTAGCTTTATTCGATACAATTTTTTTTTCTACTCTTACACGATGCTGCAGCGTGACGCAGATGGCGTTCGTCTGTTTGTCTGCACCCGTTCCGCTGAAAAACAAAAAAAACCGCTCACGAAAGCCGGCAATTACATCTCTTCGAACGGCGACTTCATGCCATCTTTATTTAACGTTGAAATAATCAAAAGTCATTCGTTTTTGGTTTCACATTGCACTTACAAGCTAGCTGGGAAAAAAGGGGAAGGAAAAGGGGGTGGCGTGAAGGAAAAAACAAAAACACAAACAAACCAGCCCTATAATACACGGTAATCAGGTGCGTGTCGGAACGGTCGTTGGGCGCAGCAAACCGCTCGACCAAGACACCGAAAATTTGGTGTTCTTCTGGCACCGTCCGGTGGTTAAAGCTAAAAGTTGCTCGAGACCCATTCCGATACGGCCGTCTCGTGGATGCACTGGTACATCTCGAACCCGGTGACGCACACCGTCTGCCCGAACCGATCGATGCAGTTATCGTACACCGCCTGGGCCTGTCGGTAAAGAGGGACACAAACATGATGATGATGATGATGATGATGCGAGGTTTTTTTTTTTAGCACGGAAGACACATACCCCCTCCGGTTCCAGGTAGCGACCGGCGAAACCGATGATGAGCGTCTTGTTGTAAGTGTAGTCATCGTACATAAAGCCCGACTTCTTCATCAGGCACTCAGTGAAGCACTGGAAATGAAGCAAACGAGTCGATGGGTTAGCTCGGTGGGATGTGTGGAGCGGTTCCTACCCCGGAGAAGAGAGGGTATCACCTCGATCAGTGGATCGCGCTCGGTAAAATCGCCATACTTGAGCGACACCACGATGTCCATGTCCATGTCGAAGTCTTTCGTGCAGTGATCGATCGCACCCTTGAAGTCTTGCGCCTCCTGTAGGGATCACAAACGGACGACTAGGTCAGAGGCTTCCGAGAACTCTAGCACCGGACTCTAGGCCGCACACTTACACAACCCTTGCCTGCCACTAGGAACAGAATCGTTCCTACCAGAACGCCCCGCTCGATGACTCCCATCACTTACTTAGCACTTTCTCCTAACGCAAACACGCACGCACGCGCCTAACGGAGCGATTTGCCTCACACAATTCCACCGCCGCCGCCGCCACCCGCTTGACGCACTTGACCCGCTAACCTTGTTGGCGTCGTAACAACGCCTTAGCCACGCCTGTCCACGCACGTGTTCACCCGGTTGGTCCAGCGAGATCGGTGGTCCAACGATGACTGGGACGCCGGACCCGGAAATCTTCTTCACACAGTGGCCGCTTTCTGTGCGGCCCTGCTCGCTTTCTTTCGAGTGTTCGTTCTTTCACCTCGTGTAAACATTGCGTGAGACGATGTCGATGTTTCGGCGCGGCTACCGGTTTTGCTTTCTTTCTCACTCACACGTACGGTCCACTTTTCTTTTCTTTTTTTTTTTTTTTTGCATCCGCGCCGCGGGCATTGCGATCGGCAGTGGTGGCAGGTGGTGGTGGTAGTGGTGGTGGTGGGTTGGACGCAAAATGTAGGGAACATAACGGTTCTATTCAAAATCGATGCTCCCGATCGGCGATCTATCGGTGTCGATCGAGATAGCCACGAGGCTTTTTCGGAATGGTTGGACAACGCTGCGCTGGACGGGAAACGTGTGATCGGTGTGATATTGTCCGAACGTTTTTAGAAGACCAAAGCACCAAAGCTCGCCCTCGTCCGAAGCTAGAAAACAAGTTTATTCTAACGGCTTCCATTTCCTCAGTATACGTTGTCGTAGATGCACTGATACACCTCGAACGCCGTGACGCAGTACGTCGGTACGACGTTCTCGGTACAGTTCCGATACACCAACTCCGCCTTTTCCTTCGAGGCGGTCCCGTAGCGGTTCATAAAGCGAAGGATCGTGTCCCGATTGAAAGTGAAGTTATCGTTCATGAAGCCCGCCTTCTTCACGAAGCACTCGCCAAAGCACTGTGGATTGTGTGTGTGTATGTGTGTGAATTGTGTGTGATCACAGCTTACCGATAGAAAATAAAACGTTATCTCACCTCGACCAACGAGCTGCGCACGGAGAAATCACCAGCGCGTAGTGCATCAAACACGTTCGAATCGATGTCGTATTCATTCCGGCACCTAAAGAACGCTCCCAGAATGTCTTGCCCGTGCTGATTTTGGTTCCCGGATTAGATGTGTGTAGGGAGGGAGGGAGAGAAGACACATTCCGAAATGTTCACAAATCTGACCTACTTCCGTTGCAGCCGCGGATCACTTACACTGGATGGCACCGACAGCAGTACGAACGATGCGATCGTAAACGACGCCGTGAGAAGACGCACGAGATTCGGCCGTGCCATATTCACCTGCCGATAGCCAAATTAAAACTGAAGCGAGAAATCGAACGCTGGACCCGATTGACAGGACAGCCGTCAGCGTGGAGAATGGTGAATATTTTTGTCCCATCGCCCCAAACGAAAAGCACCCCAAAAACTGGCACCCGTTGATATCGGCACGTTGTCTTAGGGATAGCGATGAAGCCACCAAGGGGAAACGGGACATATCAGTCCGTAGCAGTAGCAGCAGCCAAAGCATCAGCCGTAGCATCAGCATACGCAATAAACTTTCACCGCTGCTCGTTCAGAGTGCAAGATTTTTATTTTGTTTCATCGCATGTTTTTTTTTTTCTTCGAGAAAGGTACGATCCACTGGAAGGGGAAGATTTTAGTTGGGAAGCTCATGGGAAGCCGGAAGCCATCACTCTTAGAACATGATCGTGGCCCGATTGTCCAGGTAGCACTGGAAGAGGGCGAACGAACGCTCGCAGGCATCCGGGCCGGCGTTGTTGCGGCAGCGTGCGACCAGCTCGTCGGCCTTCTCCTGTCCATACTCGCTGGCCAGCTTCTCGGTCAGCTCCTCCGTCTGCACCGTACCGTCCTGATCGACGAATCCGGCCCCGCGCAAGAAGCACTGCACGAAGCAGCGCGAGTTACGATTCGCACCCTCGGTTTCACCCGAACGCAGCCGCTTCACGTCCTCCTCCGTGGCGCCCGTCTGCTCCATACACTGGCCCGCCAGCTGCCGGGCGGCATCACGCTGCTCATCGGTGATGGCGGCCTGCAAACGCGAAGATTTTCGGTGCATTAGCCCGCACAACTAAGTCACTTCCGTAGCGAAACTTACCACGGCGCAGGCAACGAACGCACTGGCAAAGACTAGACAAACGATCGCTTTCATAGTGTGTGTTTTTTTGTTGTGGTTTTTGCGTGAGTTTATACGCTTCCGAGCACTGGCTGAAGTGTGATGTCTCCGTACTCGGACTTCCACCATTTTATACTACCATAAACGGGTGATAAGAGTCACGCAAGCTCCACCGTCGCTCTGCAACAAAACCGTGGAGATAGTTTAATGAAAATTTAGTCCTATCTAGTTGAAGAAATAGCAATTACAACCATCATGCAGATAGTGTGACGCTAATGTGTTGAACTGTCTCCAATAGAGTCGACATTAATGATTTCAAACGGTTATTTCAACGTCTTGTATGATGCGTTCAAAGCATTCTTCGATCGGAAATTTGTAACAGATTTTAATTATATTTAACCAAAAATAAGAGTACCTTCGTGAAAACCCGTTCATTCCTCAACAAGAAGCTTTAAAGATTGGTTTTTTATTATTAAACAATGGAATAACCTGAAGCAAGTGGTGCATTTTGATAGAATTCAGAAACTCCTATAATCGTTGCTACCGAAATATAATACATCGGGGACGACTGTCGTTTACAAACATAATCGATAGAATCGATCGATCAATCTGCTCCGATAGTCTACACATATTTCAAGGAATTCCTCCCACCACCCACCTATGCATCTTCCATCGTTTCCCGGTAAATGTATTTCAATCGACGATTCATTGTCGAGCCCAATTGCCCATTTAATGATACCCGCCACCGACTAAAACTGTGTGCCGTAATTAAGTGTAATAGTCCCGTCGGGATCGAGCGGGAAATAAAAAGAGTTTGGCGTTGGCAATTTTCGTGGCGTTTCGCGTTCGGTCGTTCTTCCGTCGCTTCCACGCCCTGCAGTGAAAGTATGTTTCTCTCTCTCCTTTGACCTGTGAGGAAGAAAGCTACGCGCTAAGAACGCACACCGCGTTCGATCCGCGTCGGTGGAAAGGTGGTTCGCATAAACGCTCGATTAGCACAGCGGCGAGGAGAGGAAGGGGGAAAGGGGGATGGTGATAAAGACTTCAACTGTGTGCTGTAATTACGCCGCCCTCCACCGACCTCCACCGACCACAGTGAGTCACAAAACTGGTTCCGGTTGCGGGAGGGAAGCAAAGGAACCGCGGGGGGATTGAAGATTAAAATAGAATTAATACACACTGCTTGCACTGTTCCCCGCACACCGTGACCTCGTTGGCCGTGAGTGAATGACAGATAGAGTGGAAAATATAATCAAAATATAATTTCAATCATCATGCATTTCCCATCGGCGGATTTGGTACCTTCTACCTGGGTTTGGAAGCATTTAAAAACACCCTCCCTACTCTGGATGGAGTCATTTCCGAACGGCGACTTCAAATGACCATCGCAAGGTGGATATCATGGTGTGGGGCCAGACCGGGCGGTTCACGCAGCTAATTGCGGAACTTTGATGGAAATTTGCTCACATCCACACATCACCATTGCGATGACCGTATGGAAATGGCTGTGTAGTTTAGGGAATAGCACGACTGCTGACCCATATTTTTCATCCCCACCAAATTCGGAAGCCTCTAGAGACGAAGCCCGGAATGTGGAGCATCTGATTTTTGACATTCAATTTCGATTCTCGTGCGTGTGTGTGTGTGCGTGTGTGTGAGTTGTGTCCGGTGCGGCTCACGGTGAGGTACCCGTGGCCAGAAGTTTCAATAATTTAGAGCTCATTTTCACGCTTCCGCGAACAATCGATCAGTAGTCGCTTGCAGATCGGCCAGGGGTTAGTTGACTGGTGGGCAAACCCCAACAAAGCAAAGCACCACCGGGTGCAATTTATTGTTGTGCATAATTTGTGCGATTATCCAGCGCGACAATAATTGATGTCCTCGCTGGGCTTCGAACGTTTTACACGGTGCGAAGCGCGACCAATTCATGTTTTTCCTGAGTCTATTTGGCATTCGCGACCGCGACCCGGTGCGCCGGACGGACAGCTTGGGGAGACTAATAATGGCCGGGCCCGGTGGCTACTTCGAACCCTTCTGGCGGCAGCCCGCAGGGTTGATGATGAATTCCCTCCGCCCCAAGCGCCCTGGGTTTGCAAAAGGGGTAGAGAAAAGGTGGTTCGGGGCGGTTTTCAATCGTGCTTACCCTAATTAAAACCGGTCGCACTTTTCCCATCGGCGCCAACCAGGTGGTGGACGGTGTGCGAAGCCAAACCGAACGCACTGTGCTGCGTTTTTCGCGGTCACGCAGTATTTATTGGTTTTGGGGGAAAATTGTTTCCTCACCCGACCCGCGCAATAGAAGACTTACCGGGTGGTAAATTAATTACAGCGTGAATTGGGAAACAATGGGTATCGAACGAAATTTACGATCACTAACTATGGGGATGGTTCGACAACATTTCAGTGCGAGTATTCTAACCGAGGTAATAGCAATAGAAATAATAGCCACAACGTGGGTCAAAATGAGCTGTTTTAGGTTGCTTTTTTAATTTATATCGGAGAGATACATTGCTTTATTAGTTAGATTTGCAATTACGAATTGCTCTAACAAATAAAAAAAGGTTTAGTTAATTGACATTTTGGGCTCAGGAACGATTTCCAAAACCACAACAAGCCCCAGTTTCTGTACTCATTAATAATTTTCACACCTCATCTGGTTCGTGATTGGTGCCCACGTTAGAACCGAAGCTGCAATGACAACGGGTAGTACTGGCAGTGAAACTACCCTTAGCAAGAATTTCGCGGCTAACCGCGTCAATCACGCGACCCGCGTGACCAACTCACCGACCGACGCAATCGCGGCGCCGGTTGTATTTATTTTTTTTACTGGTTCAAGTTCAAGGTCCGTGCGTCCGTCCGTACCGGTTCGCCACACCGTTGTACTGTACTTTGGTTGACTAATTATCTACGCCTTTTTTTTCTGCCTTCTAAACGCCTCCCGTACACGCTTGTACAATGACTTATTGCTTGTTTTTTTGTTGTTGTTGTTGTTGGTGGTTTTTCTGTTTCTAATACCCCATCGGGTTCGTGTGTAAACTTTTGCTTCCGTTTCCATCCGGTGGTCGGAGTGCAGTATGCACTCGGCGAAGGAAGTGCCACAACTTACCGGTGCAATGATAGCTTCACCTCAGCGAGGTCTAACGCGGCTCGGACTCGGTCCGTTTCCATCGCGACCAACCTGGTGGACCACCTTGACGTGCGGTCGGGGCTCCTTGAGCAAGCCCGGCGAGAGCTGGAGAACTTTGTGCCGTGCACTAAATCATTCATCTCGAACGCGGACGGTTCTATATAAAGCGACGATAAATCTTCCGTCCAGCATCAGTCATCCACCGGCAGTCGCAGGTTCTGATAAGCTTCGGAGCACCAAGTTTTCACCACCACCACCACCAACAGCACCACCATGAAGACCTTTGTCGCTATCGCCGTCGTTGCCCTGATCGCTGGCACTTTCGTAAGTAGCGAGTCGACCGTGCCGTGCCCCGTTTTTTGTGAACCATTTTCAACTAAATTCTCCACCCACTTTCCAGGCGCTGACGATTGACCAGAAAAAGAAGGCCGAAGGATACGCGGCCGAGTGCGTGAAGACGAGCGGTGTCCCACCGGAGACGGCGGCCAAGCTGAAGGGAGGCGATTTCGCCGGCGCGGACGATAAGACCAAGTGCTTCGCCAAGTGCTTCCTGGAGAAGGCCGGCTTCATGACCGACAAGGGCGAGATCGATGAGAAGACCGTCATCGAGAAGCTGTCGGTTGACCACGACCGGGCGAAGGTGGAGGGTCTGGTCAAGAAGTGCAACCACAAGGAGGCCAACCCGTGCGAAACCGCCTTCAAGGCGTACCAGTGCATCTACGCCGCTAAGGGTGCCGTCGTCTAAACCTTAGATGACGTTCTGGTCTTTTTTGGAACTTGTTCCTTTCGGTTGCTTAAATTTGCCTGCTAATTTATTTATTAAATACTTCCCCCTTTTGTGATATCGAAAACGGCAGCCGGTGTATTCATGTCGAAATAGTAATCAAGATGACGGCTCGACTCTCAACAATATCGCTTAAAGACCAATCGTTCTTTGAACGTGTTAGAAGCTAATTTGAGTGACACATGTTCGCCGGGAATCATTTTGTGGAAAAAAGCCCTAAACATTTCTCCAAAACCACAAATTGGTAAACCGATGTTCCACTCCTCCAGCAAAAACTCCAACAGACCTTAATTAGCATGACCAAAAAAGAAAACTGTCAATTGGTCCTATCAAAGCACCATCCTCCGGTTCCGAGTGACTCTGCCGGAAGTGACTTCCTTTTCGTTCGTTTCATGTTTTACATTTTGGGAGGAATTGCAACTCGGTGGCGAGAGGGGGGAAAAAAAGTATTGCGGCTACAACAAACATCGAAAGCAATCCACAAACCCCAAATCCCATTCGCCACAGCAAAGCAGATTGAAGGAGGACAAAAAAGATCGACCCGAATCGGCCCATTCGATGCTTTTCTCCTCCATCAATCAATGGGAAGGACATTTCAACATTGTGTTGTCGTGACATCAGCACCGATAAGAAACTAATCAACCAACTCGGGACCGGTGGCTAGGCAACGTTGTTGTTCGGGGTCTCGATGCCCATGTTCATTTCGCATTCGAACACTGACGAACGCCAGCCCGTGTCCCAGACCATCTGGGCTGTGTACTGAATATCATTTCGTTTCGATGTTCTTTTGGAGATACACGTACAAAACATGCATGAATATTGGAAAGCAATAGTTTTGTTGGAAATAGTTAGAAATAGCCGAACCTATCGCTTAAACCCCTTTGCATGACCTGCTATGATTACATTCCCAAAGTACGTAAGCAGTTGTCCACTTTCATTGCAACGCCCGTCACACCGTCACACGCTATTTTTTTAGGCTCTGTGATGTTTTTTTTTCATTTTATTTTAGTTTCTCAACTCGTTTATCGACTAAATGCTTCTTAATGGAAGCATCCGAAAATAGCCAACGACAGGGCGTCCGGAGTGCCCCAAGTCGAGCTTCTTCTCGAACGCACCCTGAATGACGTCCCAAACCGAACGATAATCAACCAAACCTCGACCGGTTTTGCTCCATTATCAGCATCATCAGCATCGGTCGCTTTCCTTTGTATCGTGTTACATCGAACACTGCCTGATACTACGCTCCAATCGATCCACCCGAACCACCCACCACCATCGCTGTCCATCTTCACCCGACGGCTGGTCGATGGAAAATTGCAAAATTAATTCCATTCGAATCAATTTGTAAACGGCACATCATTTGTCATCAGATGTCGCCACCATCGTTTCGATGGGGAGTGATCAACGGCGTCTCCAACGTACGCACGCATAATGATCCCAAAACCTCAAACGACACCGAAAGTCCGGTCGCCGCGTGTGCGGGGCTAGCTTGTCGGCGCAACTGACGTGCTTACCGTATCCCGCCAGTGTTTCATGGATTCACAAACACACACATACGCACACATGGGCACATCGTAAACATAACCTCAAAGCCTACCGGGGAACCCATGGCACACCAGCTGTGTGTGTACGTTTCCTATTTCCCATCGAACCTCACGGTCGTCGGCCACCGGTGTGATGAAGATACAAGTAACCATTTGATGAGTCTTGGCCAGAGGTCGAACCGTGCCTGCCTGTCGCACACTGCCTGGACCGAACCGGAAAGACCAGATTGAATTAGACTTGTCGTGTTTCGTTTAATTTACCTTCGCCTGAATTGATTAATTATGCCATTTTCCTGCCTTTCCCTTGCTGCTCGCCTGCGCATCGTCTCACCGCACCTGCCCATGGTTTTATCCGATCCGCAGCACAGATCCGTTTGCCAATCGGTCGCGTCTACCTTCATCAAACCTGATACCCGTCGCGGGACAACATGTGTTACCTTGTCGAACGTAGGCTGATTTGCTTTTTCGGCTTGCCCGGCATTGAAATGGTTTCCATTAAGCTTGTCGACGACTTGTCGCTGGCTGCAGGGGTGCCCCGGTCAGAAGGATCTCGAGGAGTGTATATCGTATATATATTTGTACGAGATAAAACCGTTCCATCCCCGTGGACGGGCTGTGGAGCGATGATGAGTTTTGGAGCGATCACTTCGTTCGGATCATGCCCGGGACTACCGGGTTTGAGTTGTGTTGATAACCGAAGGAAATAACATGTCAAACTTTCCGTCCGCTAACGATTGCAATCTACGGGAGTGGAAGCAGTAGTGGCCAGTGGAGATGGAAAGTCAACACACTGACTTACTTGTTCCGGTGTGTCCCGGTTCGGTGTTGCCATTAAATCCTCGCGCCGATTATGGTAAGTTTAGTGGCCAAGCTGGCCCAGAAGTCAAGAGGCCGTGGATGATGTATTAAATGACAGCTACATCTACCGGCAGGGGGCAGGAGGGAGGGAGGGCTGTGTAAATATTTTAACAACCAAACTGTACTGAAAGCTGAAACGGCCGACAGATTACTCCGGGCCACTCCGGAAAACCCCGACCATGGAGTATAAACGTGTGTCGTGGCCCATCAAGGAAAGCTAATTTCCGAAATGGATGTCAGCTGGACGTCGTTCCAATCGTCACCTTTTGTTGTAACTCACGTGCACCTGACGCATGAGGTGGTTGGGCGAGCTTTTAGGTATGAATTTTCCAAAGGATGCACAGACCGGAAAGGTCTGTCTCTTGGACCATGTTTGTGAAAGTAATTGAGCGTTTGTACCGGGGGACTAATCCGATTGCAGATTGTATAATAACTTCGCTGGGCAATGTAAGTCAGCTGTTTGTAATAACAACTACTTGTTGTTTTCTGTGCGTTTGAAATAAAATTATCTTTTTCTGACTTGAACGTACTTCTTTGCAAGACTATTTGATTAGCCTCACATGTGGCAAATTATATCTTTTTTTCTCACAAACCACACTAACGCGTAATCATCGAGAAAAACCGCCCGTTTCCGACTCATCAGCATGGCAATTCATTATCCACAAATAGCCCCATAACCGTTCCGGATGTTCCTCCACCCTTACAAATACACCTCACACACCGTCTCTCCCTCGATAAAATTAAAATATTCATTTCTTCCCTCCCCATCGTGGGTGAATCATCGATCCGGTTTTGTTTTCATCGCAACCGTTCATAATTTCCATGCAAACTGATGGCATTGCAACAACAGAAACAAACAGCTGCCGCTACTCTCGCGATCGTGTTGTTTGTGCGTACGTAAGGTCAGTTTTCGCTCTTGTTTCGCTATCTGCCGCCGCTAAAGGGCTACTAAGATGAACGCTAAGCCACCATTCCATTGTTGCTATTGTTCTGTGAGAAAGAAAATCGGATCGGTCTCTCGAGCGCCAAGGTTCTAGCAGCGATGAAGTGTAGTGAAGTGTATAAAAGCCCACGGGAGAGGCTGTGCCGGACGATACTTCCACAATAGATGCGTTAGAATGAAGTTCTTAGTGTTTGCGGTTGTGCTTAGTGCAGTGTGCTTAGATGCTCTCGTCGCAGCAGCTGACGTAAGAAGCGAGCGCCGTATGACTTACGGAAACGTGTAATAAAATTATCATTTTTGGTTGTACTAGGCTCCTCCAAATCTTGAAGATGTCGGCAAAATCGCGAACGGAGAAACATACGCGCTCGAGTGTCTGATCGAAAGTGGACTCAAGCTGGATTCACTTGCTACCCTCTCCGCGAGCGATCTAGATACCGCTGGAAGCAAAATAAAGGTAACTAGATTTGGTCGTTGCTGGAGCGAAACACTGTAAACTAATTCATCCCGTTTCTCCGTCGCTTTGCAGTGCCTGGTGAAATGTTTCTTCGTGAAAACGGGCTTCATGACCGAGGACGGTAAGCTGCGGCAGGATGTGATCACGGAGCAGCTGTCGAAGTTTATGCCCCGCGAGCGCATCGAGACGCTGGTGAAGAACTGCAACTTCCAGGAGCCGGATCCGTGTGAAACCGCATACAAAGTGACCGAGTGCTACTTCCAGAACAAAGCTGGTCTGTTCTAAACTCGCTTGAATTAATCGACGGAAGCTTTCCGTGTCCGCTCATGTGATAAAGTAGCGAGAGGGAGCGTGCGGTGCTGTGGCTCTCTCATTCAATAAATTCTCTTACGGGCAGAGTGTAAAAACAACGGCAGCCTACTACGTGTGCGTGTACGTGTTTGAATGTCGGTTGTCGGCAGCATTGCAAATGAGTGGTCGTTGTTTTTTTTTGTTCGTTTGTTTGTTGCATTGTTGCAATGGAGAGTGGCCGCGTGTACTGCCCGGACCGAGGACCGGTACGCTAATGAGCTAGATTAAACGCTCGTCTAGAGATTATTGGATAAAGGCCGGGGAGGAGTGCCATCGCGTGTGGTTTATTCTCATCAATGATTCACGGTTTGTTCGAAGTGCTTGTTATTATTGATGGAAATGAAGGTAATTTATTTCCTTCGCTGCATCGGAACCTGCTCTTCAATCCGCATAAACACACACACACATTTCTGGAGTTTTCTGGATTTGAAATAGCTATTATTGTTGGCTATCACACAAATTTAAATTAGCAAACCAGCTCACGAAACGCTAATTATGAAGCTTATTATGAATGAAACCTGTCAGTATAGACAATCGAATTAGTTGTTTGATTAATTTCGATTTTCAAATATACCTTAAAGCTAAATCTTTTATGAAAGTACAAACACGGCGCAAAACCTAGCCCAACTTTTCTCCACCACACTCGGGGCTAATGACTCAGTTACAACTCAGGGTTCGGGTTACAGTTTTTCAATTAACCTCACCGGCTTTAGTACCAAAGAAAAAATAAAACTCATCACAAAGGCACGTTCGGCCATTTCGGTTAATGGCGGACGGGAGCAAACAAACCGATTTGCCCATTTGCCTATCGTACGATCGTCCTTTTCATGGGGCAGGCAGTGCTCGGTCGTAAAGCTCGCCCAATGGTTCTATCCCACCGTGCAAAATCCCCACAGCTCCATTTCCATTCCTTGGGGCACACTCACACTGGGGCAAAAAAAAAGTTCGGGAATATGGTGATAAATTTTAACGCCGATCCATAAGACAACGGGCTAACCTTTCGATTCTCTCCCCAAGTGCGCTTCGATTTATGAGCACGTCCCGGGAGCGAGAAACGCTCATCGAATATTTTATTCCCGTCCCAGGTTTGAGGCGGAACTGATTTTCTTCCTCAATTCCTCACGTCCAAAACCGTCCAAACGCCCTCCACGTGCTCGCGCTCTCGTCAGCGGGGGCGAATTTGTCACACACATTTTATAGTTATCGCTCATAAATCCGATCGCGTTCGGGGCGTTGAAATAAATCCCGGCAATGGTCCCCACCACCACCACCGACCACCTCGGGGAAAGGTAACCCAGTTTCTAATGGACTATCGCAAACACTGGCAGCAGGGTGGATTGTGGCCGATGGTCATAAAACCAGATAAACTCGTGTAACCAAACATGCCGCACACGCTAGTCCTTTCTTAAGCGCTTCATAAACCGTAACGACGGCCGGTGCTTCGAAAGAACAAATCGAATTTTAAACAACCCTGACAATCCTTCATCCCAACCACGAAAAGAATGACACTTTCTAACCGGCGAAGGACGCGCATGCAACAGCGCATAAAAGTTTTATTAGTTCGTCTAGGGTAGCGTACGAAAAGCAACAAAAAAAAACTCGCCTACTATGATGATGGATTTGTAGGAGCGAACTTCATTTCCCGTTGTGGATCCACAGTGGAATCCTTTTTTCGCTTCACGTGGCTATAAGAAGCGCTAGTGGCCGTTCGTATTCGTCACATACTCACGTGGCTCCACGCTAGTAGAGAGTAGTTTATGAAAATTTAATTCCTAATTTCTCGACAACCCGCCGAGCAAACGCCGACCGGCACACCAACAAACACACACACACACACACTCGTCGACCGCGAAAAGGCGCTCGTTCCTTTCGTTTAATTAAAAATCTGGGATTCTCGCTCGGGAGAGATGGCGTATATGGCCGGTTGGGGCACACTTGTCGGGACTTGTCGCGTGTCGAATTATCACACTACGCTTCCACGTACCCCCCGTTCCCGGTGGGAAAGCTTTTGCCTTTGCCCCCTTTCCCCTCTCGTAGCCAGGTGCAAAGTTGACAATGTCGCGTGTTGCCGTGTGAGGGGTCGCTTGCGAGAAAGTTTTCCACTTCTGGATTTTGGATCATAATTAAGACAGGACCCATGGGAAAGCGTCCGTGGTCGTTGTCTGTTGGGATTTTAATGCGTACGTTGAATACGAAATTGCGCGTGCTTGCGAATGAACGCAGGGGGCGACCGTTTGAAGCGTCGTGCGAATTTAAAGTTTTAAACCCGGGTGCGACCTTCAAACTGTACTTGGGAAGGTAATTAATACGAGCGAGCGTGCTGGTGTGTTTGTTAATCGTGTTAAATAATTCGTCGCAAGCAGAATATGATAGCTGGTTCGTGCACGTTGGCTTCTAATTGAAGTACCCCGAAAATGTGGCATTGTTTGCGTTACCTTTTTTCTGCACAAAAGTCCCATAATGGAACAAATGTTGAAATAATTTCGTAGAATACTGTAAGACGAGTCTTTTCAACAACGAGTTTTCCATTTCAGATCTTTTTCTTCTCATTGAAGTTCGAAACCAAACAGTTCGTAACAAAGATCTTTGCACACTCACACACAAAACGAAGGAAAAAATAGGAGGAAAACACGTGTGCTTAAATAACAAGCACAGCTTAATCAGTTGAATCAACATGCCTTCCCGTCTCTCGCCTTCCCATGCCCATTGAGAACGGGCGATAATAATTTACAAACTTTTGCTTCGAAGCATCACAAAAGCTCCATCGGTAAAACCCGGTTCCCGGAAGGACGTGGCGGCAAACTGAGCGCTGAATGCACGTAATGAACATGGTGGAGGGAGATGAAGACGAAGAAGAAGAAGTTGAAAAAAAAACTGTGAAGACACACACACACACGTACAATGTACTCTCATTTACCACTTGCACACCCCATTTTGTTTCATTTCGCGAAACTTCTAATGAGTTCTTGGAAAATGGTTGCAGTTGCGGGGGAGGGTGGACGCCCCTTTCGGCTCTACCGAATGTAATAAACAATATATCACCGTACCGCAAACAAATGATGTCAAATTAATCGCAGCGCAACTTCAATCCCCATCCTCCCGTTCGATGTCTTCGGGGAGCAAGTTTTCTGGCCCAACCAGGCCACCAAATGCTCCGGTACAAACGTAACAGAGTTACGCGAAAGTTCCCACACACTCACTCGTAGG
>JXWZ01007390.1:0-14956 GCA_000956215.1 Anopheles farauti No. 4 | reverse complement strand
CAAAAGAAATAATAATAAATAAAGATAACCTCGCTCGTTCTCAGTTACTCATGAGAATGGTAGGTTTAGCTTTTTGTTTAATTTGTCAAAACATTGTCAAAGCATGCAACACAAAGCATATCCTAAAAGCTGCGTTTAATTATTGAATACATAGGAATTGGCTCCGTATACTTACACTTTGCACACACGGCACGGAAATGCTCTATAACCCCAATTTTAATCACCTTTTGCTCCGATTTCGTGGGTTTCCCGAGGGTACGGTACGGTTCCTTCTCGACACCGAACGGACATCTTCACGAGAACGAGCTTTACTTATTTTCAGCTTAACTAGCTTGGCAGCACAGCATGGATTTAGTTCTCTTTGAACCGTCTATTTTCAGGTGAAGACATGATGAAGGGGGAATTTGCTTCAGAAACCACTACAATCTGTACGAAACTTATGTTTGGTTTCAGTGAAATGGAGTCATGATGCGCACAGGAAATAAATTTCATGTTGAGTCTTCAATTAAAACAAATCATTTAGCTTTGAATAAAAGAGCCAAAAATAGCTCACAAGTGCTATTCGAGCAAAGCCGGTCTGCTTGCGTAATTTATCTTCATTCACGTTCCAAAATTGTCCAAACATTGCTTGAGGAAAACTGAAATAGTTCGTTATTCCCAACAAAAAACCCTTATAATAATACAAGCGAAAACAAATTGACCCGTTTTGTGTCCGACTAAAGATATCTATGTACTAAACTATAAAAAAAGGGTTGATTTTCACATTCAGACGGACTTGTCGACTAAAAAGTGCCACTTACTCCAGGCGCCTAAGGTATCTGAATCATTTCCCAATATTGTTTGTTTAAACAAGTTTCTCGCAATCTCTCATGTTTCGGCCACTTGTAAAAAAATTGTAGGAAGGCGAAATAGGATAGAAACATTTAGCGTAGCCCTCGTGTCTTTCATTTATATCCTCAAAAATGAAAGTAACAGCCAATTACGAGATAAAGAATCCTAAACTAATGTACATACTGTTTCCGTTTTTAATTCCTTGCTGGTTTCTCATTGGAGGTCGAACTCCATGTTCATGCTAGTGGATCGCGATGACGATCATTTTGAATTTAGTAGCCATTCCAGCCATCACTTCGTGGGCGTGCACTCATCGAGATGATAGTATCCTCCAAGTAGTATTCGAACCTGGTACAAAATCGTTAATTTTCAAGGTGAATTAGACCAATTTTTTTTTAATTTTTTATTTTATAGTGGACAAAAGAATGAAAATAACAGGAAGTCTCAACTTAAATACAAATAATCCCACCTTTCTTATTATATAAGTACTTAATTGTGGAACGCTTCAGATTTTTGTGCGCACAATTCCTCTCGTTTCCTTTTGCTTTACTTGAACTTTCTGTCGTTAGAGTCATGCTTTTTTCGCTCTAACAGTACCGCGTTATGCCTTTGAACAATTTATTATAGTGATAGCAAAGGCACTGGCAATAAATCGAAGCTTATCGTTCCAATTTTCCCAAATCGTGCCAGATTTTCGTCCACTAACGCACCCCGTGAACCCACCCGGCGGATAGTTCATTATCCGCACCGCCATTCGAGGTAGAAAATCAAGATTGAATCGCTGGACGAGTTGATCCGGATTATGATTTCATTCCGCCTCAACTCTTTTTTCGCCACTGTGCCACTGGCGGCGCCCGACCGGACAGAGGAGATTGATTTTGCTACGGGGAAGCCGAATCGTCATTACGAGCGGTTGGGCAGAGCGCGGAGCGAAACAAACTTTTTCCGTCCGTCACCCTAGCGAGTAGCGAGGCGAATGGAAACAAGTTTTCCTAGCTCGACCAGTAAAAAAAAAGAAAAAAAAATCATGGAAGAAGAAATGAATGATGACGGTTCGAAAGTTACGCCAACGAAGATGCTTTTCAAATCAACATCATTGAGTGGATTTTGAAGAATGAATGGGTCACCGGGCTGCATATGTCGAGCATTAAA
The DNA here is from genome assembly GCA_000956215.1 of Anopheles farauti No. 4. Lineage (NCBI taxonomy): Eukaryota > Metazoa > Arthropoda > Insecta > Diptera > Culicidae > Anopheles > Anopheles farauti No. 4. The sequence goes on along the minus strand of JXWZ01007390.1, from coordinate 12,973 downwards.
TCCGTGCCAAAACGGAACGTCCCGGGCGAGTTCCTTCGGGAGCGTCCTGGCGACCGGGACGAGGGAGATTGATGTGCGTGTGTTCCGGCGTTGATAAGCAAACTTTTGCCCGGGGGCAAATAAAAAGGAAGCACATAAAGCCGGGGATTCCTTCGTCTTTTTGAAATATGTTAATCGAATGCCTATTGTTCGCCTCGTTTGCGAGCGAAGTTAAGCCGCCGGCGTAACTTTTTCGTGTGACAATGTCACATTATTTATAGCTGTTTGGATAACCGATCGAAGGTCAATTGATGTTGTAATTGTTTTGACAGATTTTCAATTGGCTGCACTGATGGGCCGAAATTCGACAAAAAGGCTGATGGAAATGGAATGGAGTGAAACTTTTTTCTTTCATTTGTGGGATTTTTGGTCCCCATATTTTATGTGATATTTAACATGGACTTTAGCTTCCTAATGATTCATTTTAATACAAAAATTATAATAGACTAATTTTGTTGATTAATTTCAGCGTTGTTTGTAGATTTAGTAAGTTTTTTAAGTATGCATTTGTATGCTAAAATTGTATGAAAATTTTCAAAATTAAAAAAGTAGTTACTTAAGCTGTCACAAGATGGCGCTATTCGACCAAAACACGTGTTTTTCAGGTACTTTCAGAATACTTCCAGAAAATTATAGTTTCTGTGTCTATCAACGCTTGGATATCTTGAAAACCATTTGATTTTGAGTTCAACTGAATCAGAAACAGATGCTTAAAAGAACTTAAAATAAAACAAATGGGAACTGAAGTTTTCACGATTATCTTAAGAATATTTCCCAGAAGTCTCGTTTCATCACTTCCCAAAACGGACGGTAACACAGCGACCAAAACAGTGTTCGAGAAAATTGAATTCCGTGCAATGCTTTCGCCCTGTTTGTGATGTCGTATTTAGAGCGAGCAACTATATTGAAAAATTTAGACATCTTCCACTTCCACGGAGCACTCGTTGCGTTTGAATGGACGACAGTGGTTGCATCGCAAAGGCAAAAAACTAAAGCAATAAATGTAGTGTTTTTATAGACAACAACACAGACGACTGATCCGTTGGCGCTGCAGTTTTATACGAAGAAACGCGGCTGTCCACTTCGACTCGACTGCCTCGCGTACGGTCAATAACATTCTTTCCATTTTAATAACCAACGGCAGGATCTCTTGTTCCTGTTCGGGGGTCTGCCTCGAGGACAGCAGTGTTGAGCTTATAAAATAGAACACTGGAGTGCAAGTCCTTCCAGCGTGAGAAACGCTCATAATTTTTCACGCTCAAAACCCACGTTACCGAGACGAAGCGAAGCGAAACGAAACGAGTTGAAGGGAAAGGATACGATCGCTGGAAAAATAAACAACGCGAAAGGTTTATAGTTTTATAATCAACTCAGATGCTATATTTATTAATCTTCTTCCGTTCGACCCCGTCCGTTCGACCCTCCAACCCTGCTTTACAACCCATTCCAGCCCTTCCAGCCGTACCATCCAACCATCTTCACAGTTCTTTCGCGTTCTCTTTCCCGACTTTGGAACGGGTTCAAAAATTAGTTTTTTTTTGTTGTTGTTCAATTTTCCACCCAGCTTTTTCACGTGCGCTTCCTGTGCGCTCGCATTTTTTACGTCTGCTGTTCATGTGACGCGATGTCTACAACAGTGAGTCGCTCGAGGTTTAGTTCACGGGGAAGTTGTTTACATGGCGATATTTACAAATGTTTCCGGTTTTGTTCTGTGTGCATGTGTGTGAGTGTGTTTTGGAATGCCGGTACGCGGTTTCGGTATATGGATTCGTTTCGTTATTGGAATGGTTTTATTTGTTCATTTTGTCTATAATATGCGCTTATGTCTAGAGTTTTCTTTAATGGTTTTTTTTAATAATCGTCTGCAATAAACTTGTCTCGAGCTGCAACAAATCATTCAACCGTCGTCGGTTTTCCTTCCTTCATCTGCATGTGTGTTTGTGAGTGTGTTAATTTGAAGATTTTTCCAATCCTATTTACAGTTTGCACGGTTTATTGAAATCAGATGTGATTTTTTTTTGTTCGTTTCCTTAACATCTTTGCACGCATTTCAACAACTTATCTTCAAATCGGAACGATCTTAAATAATATGAAGAAACATTATTCTTCCACTTTTTGTCGGCTCATGTTTACTTTTAACCCTTAAATTAACAAAAAAAAAATCTGCCACAACTTTTTACATTTTCACTACACATTTTGTTTTACTCATCAAAACCTGACTTTGTTTACACATTTTGCTTTGCCAACCCTTCGAAAAATCCATCACATAAGAGTGAAAATTAAACCACCGATCCCGTCGCACCGCAGCGTTCGCGGTTTCAATTTCAATTATCAAACTCAACCTCAACTTCCCACACCGCCGCGGAAGGGCGCGGCACGCAAATTAAGTTCCTTCATGCGCTTCCCTTTCGTCCCGGGCCGGGTGGCATCTGGAGCAAAACCTTCACCACGGAGCGTCACTCGGTGGTGGGGAATAAAAACAATCTTATCAATTTCCCATGAAATCCGGGCGCGGAGAAACAGATTGTGGTTTCGGCCGGATGATTCGCATCATTCCGCCACCTGCCAAAAGTTTGGAAACAGTCAATTTATTCCAGGTTTTTTTTTTGTCGGTCTCGACAAAAAGTCTGGAAGGTTTGCGAAATTAAAATTAATTTTTCTTCAATTTTCAACTGCTACCGAAAGCGAAAAGAAAATGATTTTCCCCGAAAGTCAGCCATATCTCGCAATGGAAGCCGCGTGTGGTTATACCTTCCCGGGCGATAAAGTTGTCGATCTTAAATGCCTGATGTAGAAAAAAACATCGAAAAAACCTCGGGCGCCAGGATTTACCGAGCTCCGCCGGCAAAACAAACGTGCCCATGCCGGATCAAACCCGAGAGGAGCGAATCCCGGGGAGCAAAACGGACGTGGCCACCCCACTCGATCAATTATTTATGTATCAATATTTTTTTAATGATATTGAAAGACGTCCCACAGGCTTTTCCTCCTCCGGGCGACGATTGGCGTACACGCAGCGTTTTCGGAAATTGTTTTCTCCGCCTTCGCACAACACGTGCTGCCAGGAGTTTTTCTTCTGCTCGGTCCGGGTTAAGGGATGATCCGAGGAAAACCGCACGTTTTATATTACACCAGCAAAACGGAAAAAAGTGCATAAAACATCAGCAGCTGCTGCTACTAACCGAAACCGTAAGAGTTATATAAATTTTCATATCTTCCTTTTTGCACGCATTTTTCACCCAGACCTGCCGGGATGGAGTTGTAATGGGGGTTTTCCCCCCCCCCCCCCCCCCCCCTACACTCGCTCCCGTTTCAGTAAATGAGCTGATTATGAACAAATTGTTACGCGATTGATTCTCCTATCTTCACGTTGCCAGCCGGTTGGTTCGATTTGAGGCACAACAAAAAAATCCCCATGATGAGTTAATTTGCCTGATCGAAATGTAATAAACTTCGGCTCCGGGTGAGATGGGCGGAAGGACTCATTTACATCGTTTTTTTTTGTTTGTTTCGCGTGACGCCATTACTTAAAGCGCAGGTGGTGTTTTCCGCCACATGGTGGTTGACACGTAATGGGAATCGAAATTGTTATCGCTCACGAAAAGAAATTTTGAACGATTTATCTGGTTGCTCTCGGGTGTGTTTCGCTTCGCGATTATTACTAGCGTAATAATTTTAATGGTTTTTTTTTGCGACGCCCAATCCGATGGTTCTTATTTTCCGTGATACCACACACTTCCGTCGATGGTTTGTTTTCAAAAATGTTTCGTTGCTTATTTTTTTGTGCGGAGGTTTCGGAGCCTGAACCCATAATATATACACTTGATTGCTGAATATATCAGCCCAAATAAAAAAAAAAGCAACTGGACTCTAAATGAAAACAAAAATCACATGCAAAGGATGCAACAAATGTCGATCGAGACGAAGGTTATAGATCACTTTCTACGTTCGCTTTGAAGTTCAATGCTTCCATATAGACTTCTCCTTGTGCCTCAAAAACTACATTTTATGATTAAAATCTCACTTGACATAATTCAACGTTTCGTTACATTTACTTTTGGTTGAGTTGTAACACCTCTTTCTCTCTTTCTCCCTTTTCTCTCTCTTATACATGTATGGAGTTGGGGCATTTTCTACATTTTCTGTATAGTTTTCGCTCGCTTACATGAGCGATTGTGTATTTTCTTTTTTTAATATTTTTCACATGTACAAGGTATCGCTTTCCAATTGTTACTACCATCCGTTGCATCGGCTTACTTACGCTACTATCAATTTGATTGATTTATCTATGCTTTAAACAAAATTTTTTTCACCAGAGCGAGACGTTGTCAGACTTGGATTTGTCTTCGCTCGGGAGCTCGGTGTCTCTTCATTTTTTTGCTAATATTTTAACTAGCTTTATGTTAACAAAAATGGAATGAGACCAAAAAATGAAAAACACATATTGCTACATTTAACAATTTGCTACACGTTGGCTCACGTACTTAGAGTAGAATAAGAAATGAAATGAATGGCAAAAAACAATCACCACATTTGTACCGTTCGTGTTTTATTCGAGTACTAAAAAACGAATATAAAAAAAACAGTAACAATGCATAAATAACTAAGAAACTGTTCCCACCCTGTAGCAGATCACAAATCTATGCGAATCGCACGGCGGGTGGGGGAAACGAAAACAATCAAACAAATCAAACGAAACGTAACGCAAACCGGCGGTAAAACAAAAACTCCCCAACCACGCAAGCCGATCTATCGATGTCGATTTCGATCCACTTTCCAGTTGCATCTGGTGTCTCCCGGGAGCGTATTCGACGGAACGGATTTATGAACGCCCGCACGCCGGAACCACAAGACCCCGTTCACCGGTAGAGAAAAATAAATAGAACCCTCCGTTCCCGACCCCCAACCCATACGCAGCCGGCTATTGGCCATGGACCGAAGCGATAGGGGTTTATCATCTCACAGAATCACACCGCACGGAGCGATGTCTGTCGATGGTGCTGCTAGTGCTGCCGCTGGCAACACGGCCACCGTCACCATAGGAACCATCGAGGCGGCGGTTTCTGCTGGTACTGCTGGAGTTCTCGGCTGGATTTCGTGCGCTTGAGTTGCGCTCCTGTTGATGCGGCGTCCGTCGGTCGAGTTCTTCCGGGCACACCGATACGATGGCACCTTCCGCTGTGCACGATGGAGATATCGCTGGGAGTAGCACTGCCAGTAGGGTCGCCAGCAGAAGAAGCAAACGTACGTCGTACGGTACGACTGCGGTGCCATCGCCGGTTTGCATCGCCTCCGGATGTTCACCTGAAACGACCGCGCGAACTGATATCAGCGTTAATACAAGCGTTGTGTGTGTGTGTGTGTGTGTTAAGGGAGCGGAAGGGGGGAATATTGTATGTGTGCATTGTACGTGTGTAATGAAGTGTTGCGTGCATGCGAGCCGGCTACTTCTTGTGCTGCGGAAACACACACTTACCGTTGAGAACGTGGACACGGACGCTGGCCACGTCCGCGTTGGACGGTGAGCACGAGTACTTGCCCGAGTCGTCCAGGTCGGCGTTCTGGATCAGCAGGTGGGACGTGGTGACGTCACCCTTCTCCGTGATGACCGACACACCGCCCCGGCTCGAATCGTAGCTGATCACCTCGTCGTGATGGTACCAGAAGATGTATGCCGGCGGCTCCGGGCTGTACTTGACCGCGCACGTCAGGTTGATGGTGCTGCCCTTGTCCACGTGCAGATCCGGTCCACCGATGATCGTTGCCGTTGGCACTGGAAAGGGCGAAAAGGCAACGGAGGGCGCGGTTAGTGTTCGATTGCGTGTGCGATAGAAAAGGCCGAGAAAAAGGTTCAGTCATTTCAGCGAATTGGAAACTTCATGTCTACATTAGCCATCATCAAACCACCAAACTGAGGCAATCTTGGTCCGAACACTAGGACCTATTCAACCGACCTGACCGCTGTCCATTTTGTGTAGCAGCACACATCGAACGCGTCCGAGGAAATTCTCCTCCACGGTAGCGAAAACTTGCCGAACGCCTGATTGACACACCACACGTGGTTTTTCTAACCTCACTTAACGGAAACGATTGTCAGCTCTGACGGGTCGGTATTTATTTCGTTCGAGCGCTAAATCGGTAGCCTCTAGCTGCTGGCACAGTAGGCTGGAATAAGCATTACAATTAATTAGCTTTCCCCATGCCGCATGCCCCTCTCGAAATGTCAGATTTTGAACCGCAACAAGTGCAAACAGCTGTCCTGGATGTTCCTTCCCGACTCCCCTCCGTTGGCTGTGTCGAAAAATAGATGAAAAATGAGATCGTCCTTATCTAAAAGGTCCCTCGCACTTCTACCGCCGGGGGAGGGGGGGATAAAAAAAAAGAATAGGAAATCAACATTATCCCCACCCCAGGCGAGGGCAGTCTCAACGAGGCGTGAAAAATAAAACACCCCAAAAAACTAAACCGCCCGGGCAGCGAAAGAAGGCCCACCGTTCGGGAACCAGAACCGGACCGAAATTAAACATCAACAGCGATTCATTTCCGGTACGCGTGGCGGCCAGTTTTACGCCGGAGACAAACAACACCGCGGGCTGGTTTCCGCTGTGTGACGGGGCGGATCTTTTGCCAACCGTCGTCGGGCCGGGCCGCACAACAAATGATAGCAGTAAAAACAGCTTTCGGTACTGCTGGTGCGGGAATAAAATTAGGACGAGCTGCTGCCGTTGGCTGTGTTTGCGATACAGCTTCCACGTAGTTTTCCACTTTTTCTGCCGCTTCCCACACACACACACAAACAGCGGCCATCCCAGCCAGCGAAATTCCTTCATTATCATTATCGTCGTCACTGTGACAATGTTTACATTATGGCTTTTACGCTTCTGCGACCCAGAACCGTGTGGTCGGAGAATATTTTTGTGACGCCTTCTACACCCAGCACAGGAAACGGGAGCTACTGGGGGTCGTGATTTAGGGCCCAGTGTAAACCGGTGTAATGTTACAGCGAACTGTTGGAATGTTGAACACGGGTCTGGGTCACGGATGCACAAAAAAAAACAGCAGGCAAAGGAATGAGATTCTCTGGGTTCGATTTAGATTTAAAGCCGACGCAATTTGGGAACGCTACGGGTTTCGCTTAATGAGTGTTGCTTGATAAGTTTTCTTATTAATCTGTTCAGCAGCAGTTGGACGTTTTTCGAGTATAAAAATTAATTAAAAATACTACCATAATCGTTTCAGTGAATTGTTATAGAGTTTACATAACTCAATGTTAATATATGGAAGATGTTTTAATTTTTTTTTATAAATTTGATTAAAAATTACGAAAGAAGCCAAAAAAGCTCATTATCTCGAAGCCAATTTAACAATAATTTTGATTAAAACTGTCCCATTTAAATGAATACAATTATTAGCTCATACTTTACATAGATTATATTTAACTTTAACTATTGAATTAAGAAAATATACGGAAGAAGGATGATAATTCTAAAAAGTGGATTTAGTTGACATTTTTTTTAAATATTAAATTCAGTGTGCAAGAGAATTTTATCTCGCTTACATAATGGTAAATATTCTAATTAAATTTTTTAAAGCGATGAACATTCGGAGAGCAAAGAGTGAAATGTTCCGACAAGAACAATTGTCCCTTTTCGAAAACTTTGCTCTCTTATCCAAACGTTGTGCTAGAAATCATTTATCTTCAGTCGACGTTCGGTCAAAGCAAGTGCTTTAATAAAAAAAACTAACATCCCTACATTTACAGACAGCCACAGGCTTCAATTAGCGAATTTATTCGACACGAAACTGCGCTGAAAAGAATTTAGCTTTCTTGCGAAACTTTTCCCTTCCCCAGAGCAATTACTCAGGATTTTGTTTTCAAACTGGAGATCGAAGATCGCGTCCAGCGTGGCGTCCATTTACCTTCACCGTAGTGTGCAGGAAAGTTTCGCCCACCCCATTCTCGTTCCCGATGGAGTAAATTCAATAATTTGCACTCAAAGTTCGACGCACAGCAAAGCGTGCGACGAAAATAAATCCACTCAAAGTTCCATGGGCCCCGTCAAGCGCCCGTAAAACGGTGGTCCATTTGCTGCGGGGAGAGAGAGAAAAAAAAGCCGCTCGCAAAGGACACATTTCTATGTTAATTAATCGAACACTAATGCTTTTACCGGATTTAGTGTTCACTTCGTTTCATTTTCATCGGTTCTGTTTCTTGTGCGAAGAAAGAAAAAAAAACCATCTCAAAGACTGCAAAGGGCTGTATACATATTTTTCTACATTGACATCGGCATGGGAAGAAGCTTGCGAGCACTGGACGCCAAAGGGCGTGAACAAAAAATCGGATTATCATTTGTGGGAGGTCAGTTTCGGAAAAGTTTTTCTTTTCCTTCTTCGCTGGTACCTTTTGCTTCTGGATCCCTTCGAGAGGGATAGTTTCTCGTTCCTCGTTCAAGGCACCTGCAACAAAGCAATGGCGAAAAAAGTAAACTAAATCCCCGAGCAATTCCAGCGGAAGGAAACACGGTTGTACACGGTTGCTTTACAGGTGGATTTTAAAAACTTTACCATTAATGAAGCTTTGCCTTGTTTGTTTTATTCTGCAACGGTATTCGCTGCACGAAGAACAACCCCGGTTTCCAAGCAGGGAAAGTGCATGTCACCGTGATTTTAAGATAATTCCTACGCTGGAAATTCCAGCCAAAAAGGAAAACCAGCTGACTGCAATGCAACGTGCACAAGGGGTTCACAGTGACACAAAAAGTAAGTGACTTAACACGGACAGAGAGGGAGTCTGTTCGCGCATCGCTTTTGTGTGATGGATTTATTACCACCTCGTTCGGTTCGGTGCTTTAGCCGAGAGGATCTTGAATGTCGTGGAATGTCGCGAAAGAGGAGAAAAGATTTTAGTGGGAGATTTAATTGCCATCGCATTAATCAAAAGTGAAGGAGAGTTTTTTTTTCTCGCTAAAACATAATAAGCATAATAAATTAAAACATAATAAACTATACAGTGTTGGATGTGAAATAATGACACGTTGAACTTCTTAAGCACTTTTTATGGACATAACCTTAAAGTAACTTTAAACGATTGTAACTTTCGCATCTCACGGTTTTACAAATGGTGTCGAAACGCTCTCATCCAGAAAACATCGCAATAACATCGCATCTGACAGATGTTCTCGCTTGACTTGCTTGAGTAGCATACGTAGTAGGCGGATCAAAACAGTATCGCCACACTCAGGAGTTTCCTTGCTGGAGTATCTGTTAGCTGGAGACGTTCAGGGAATTAAGGCATCTCCATCAGTTGGTATAAACATTGTACAAACTAAACTATTCACTATTATGTTTCACTCTATAAATAAGCAGAAAGGCGACACGTACTTTCGTCCTCCGGTTAATATTCCTGTACCTGGCAACGCAGATTTACGTGCCGGTAACGATTTACTGTGCTGTGCTGCAAACGCACTTCAGAAACGTAAGCATAAATCGTCACACACGAGATGCATTCAACGAATGACGCAAAGAATGACGCACAGAAACCGCTGTGTAAGTGCAATTTTTCCTCTTTTAATGCATTCATTTCCACCTTACTGAGCTAACTGCTCGTTACAGGCGATGATAAATTATTCATGATGTGCTAAATTTATCCTGTTAGTTTATATTTGTTGCCATTTGGATTGATGGATCTCCAACAGAAAAGAGTTATGAAACGCACGGTTTGTAAAGTTGTTAAATCGATTTTGACTTAGGAAATAGGAAAATGTAATAAAAAAAATAGTCATAGAGCACACAAAAGAGGTAAACAAAATTGACACATGGCAATCGCCCTTCTATTTCCCGCGTTTACTGCACAAAAACCGAACCCAGGCGGTACTGCAACGGCACGTTTTCTATTGCATTTGCTTCACATCGTCCACCATATCGCCGCACGAAATTGATTAAATCTAAACTGCATAATTTACACCTGCTACACCACACCGGGGCCGCACGGTCACTGTAGGTTGTCAGCGTCATCGTCGAAACGTCCGTTGAGGTTAGGTGACGAGTTTGCTTGCATTTTTTCTTCTGCTTGCAGCGTGCCCGATGGTGTGGAATGTCAGGGACAAATCGCGTGGTGGAAAAATAGGAAGAAAAAAAAACAAAATCACTAAAAGGATCGTGTCAGAAGGGATTCCTGCTTGCTGAGGCAGCAGAAAAACGAACCGGACTGGAACAAAGCGCGCGTAGTCGTTGCTTCGCAGGAGGGGCTGAAGTTGGAGCTATTTTAATCTGTGGGCAGGTTGTAGCAGTTCCAACCTTCCCGTTCGCTCTCGTCCCGATGTTGCAGTGGTGTAGAGGGAAAAACTCCGCGTTACAAGGTGCATATTAAACAGTGGCACCCTTCTACCCAGCACGGAAAAGAGATCGGGAACGCGCGATACAATCAACACGTCACGGAGGGGTGGGGAAAAAAAACCGGAGGTCTCCTTGCGCTACCCGCAACCGGAAGCTACGAAGGATGGGTGGTTTTTGTAATTACAGTCCAATGTGTTAGGAATTAAAATGCAATTAAGCATTATATGGTGCTGTGAATGTTGTTGCATGCTAGAGGAAGCAGCTTTATAAGACTGCAGTCTGGAACAGGGCCTGGACACATACACAAAAAAATGGCTCCACTTTATTCCTGTAGTTGGGAATTGTTGGAAAAAAGAAGCACGTAAAACAATACAGAGGACAGAAGCGTGAAAGGTACAACAATGCTGATTTTCGCATACCGTTCCGTTACACGGTGGCGAATGAAAGAATCATTTGTAATTTTGCACCACAACGGCGTCCTGCGGCGTGTTTCGCTGGCTTTGTTTCGCCAGTCGCCCGTTATCGTTTGGTTTTGCTGTGAGCGTGTTTTAATCTTAGCTCTCGCAACGGTGCTGTATCACCCATCGACGAGATGATCCACTTTTATCGTGCTTTCGTTGCGTTTTAAACGAATCTTTGGCCAGCAATTATCTTTGCATAATGGAAGCCAAGTAAATCCCGAATTTAAGAGATGGTTTATTCGTGTTTATGAGTTTGATCCTTCAAATAGCTTGGCGTTAAAAACCGATAGCAACTGTTCACAAATAAATCACTTGTAGTACCATACTCTTAGTAGCGCTAGCCGTCAACAAATGGCGCTACTCAATTATAAAAGGCTCAACTTTTCTATGTTTAAAAAGCACCAACAGTATAGTTAATGTTAAACTGAACGTCATTCTCCTAAAGCGTTACATTATTACAGTACTTTTGACATATATAAAGCATCTACCTCGTTTTGAATCATCTTAAAGAGCTTCCCGATCTGTCTGGAACCGCAAAACTTTCACTGCGTACTAAATGAAGCGCTTAACGAGCTACCCAGTGCCCACCAACTGTGCGGAACTGACTTTAGAACTCGAAGAAAGCCGACCGGAAGGAATCAAATCAGCTCGGTGGCTCCTTTCAAACGAAAGCTCTGAGTTCTCGAAGGATGCTCGTTCGTCACGGGCTTTCAAACTGCCACTGGTGCGTTACTGCCGTTGCTTCCCGAGCAGGATGCACCGATGGGAAGATAAATTTAATTTAAATTATTGCAATGCTCATCTTTTCCAGTGCTTCCGTTTTTTTCAATGTTATTCGTTTTAAATTTCAAGAGCCACATCCCAACGGGAAAGAAGTCTATTTCGAAAAGCCAGCGTGAAGAACTTCATATTCAATTGCACTAGAGGATGAGTTACGAATGATCCGACCGGAGGAAATTCTGTCTCGTTATGACACACGGTTCTGGGCGCGTTAAGAAAGCAGCAGCAGCTGTCATTAAATTTAAATTAAAGCACCAGCATTGATTAAAATAAAATTATCTTTCGCCCGGTGCAAGCGTGATTTTCCGACGTGAGCCAACGTCGTCTTCCGCCGCTTGGGGGTGGTGGAAAGTCTAACAAACCCGCTCCCGATACCCGTGCACTGCAGAGCCTTCGATGTATTCCTGGCATGCACGGTTCAATAATTGCTCCCGCTACGACCCCCCGACTTCCGGGCTGGAAAAGTAATTATTACGCTTCGCAGCGACCGAAGGAACGCGATTATTAATAAACTGTAAACACACACGTGCCCGTGTTGAAAGCGTACAGGAAAATTTGCGCGTACGTTCGCACACTCCACAAAAGCGACAGCGTGCAATCAGGAGGATAAATTATGGGCTTTTTTTTTCTCACTGAAATCGGAATGGTGTGGAGCGAAAAAAAGCCCACAGTCCGGAAGTCATGTTTAATCATCATTCTGCAATCGTGGCGCTTAATGAGAAGTTTGAAGTTAATTTGATTACTGAGAAGGCAGGGTTTCTGGCAGGGTTTTTTTAAATATTAATAAAATTAAATAAAAAATTAAATTAAAATAAATTAATTAAAATCAAATAAAAATTAATAAACTGATTCATTTGATTGAATAATGTAAAATAAGTTGAGATAAAATAAGAAAACTGAGTCAGATACATTTTAAAACGCATGAAACTATGGAATAAAATCCTGCACGTTTCATTCTGTATGGGAATAATCAGTTTATTCTAATAGAAGTATTAATAGAGATACATACGATGCGATAAGTAGTTGATAAGATCGAGTCATTCGCTACGTGTTATCCACGTTCAATTTCCTGCTTGTTGTTAAGTGACGTATGCATTCTATTCCCATTACCCGCCCCAAAGCAAGTACGAACTAAACAACGATGTTTGCGTTTCCCTAATTAAGCAATCTTATCCATCCACCTGCTGCTAAATGGACCATGACGGAGCTGTCGTCCCGTTCTGCAACCCGTCCCTTTACTTTTCTCTCCTTCATGACCCGCGGGACAAACGATTCAAAATGTCACTTTGACACGGTTTTCGTCCATTTGTGGCCCTTATACGGTTCGTGAAAGGACCCATTTCTTTGGGGCTTTATTG
>JXWZ01007388.1:0-45636 GCA_000956215.1 Anopheles farauti No. 4 | reverse complement strand
ATCTTCGAGCACGGGATGAATGGAATGACAAGCGAAGATCTCTCCGCATACATTCGCAAAAATCGCTCCTCGTTTCGGTCCTGTTCGAAGACGTACACGAATAAAAAACGTGACTTAACCGTTCCGCGATGATTCACCCACCATATCGTCACCATGCGGTGTGAGAGTGTTACTGCGGATTCCAGAATGATCACACGGGTACGATGATGCAGGTTTTATCTGGCTCGGGAGAGGCTATTCAAGTTTCTACACGATCGAACGGTACAATACGGAACTGAGGATGCGATCGCGGGACGATCGACGGACTTTGCTTGCAGTAGAAGTATATTTCATTTTTGTAAATGAATTATAAAAAAGACTGCATGCATGCGCTAATGACGACAAAACTATAATTTTAACGATTGAGTCATTATTATTGATTTCACATCTCAACTCTAGGCTGGGTTCGGTTTTCAACAAAGATCTCAAACGGCTACGGGAAGAAGTTTTATCCGTGTTTCTCGTAAACAGTTCTGTATTGGTGATCGTTCCACCTGCCTATTAACCATAACGATCTACTCGCACTCATCAGAACGTCATTCTCACGCGACATGTACAATTGCTAGTTTCGCCGCTAACGGGATGTGAATGCTGAAGTGCTTCACAGAACAGTCACAAAAGGGAAAAATTATGCCCTTTGTCAAACGCTTTCCTAACTCCCAGACGGCACCGTATGTCCTCCCCTTTCAGCCCCAGCAGCAAAGCCCCCGTTTCTCGTGTGGGAACCGTCCCTCGAAGCACCTAATTCTAACACATAACCGCGGGGAAATACACCGCAATTGCCCCGATCGACGATATGCGAATCGTTTCCGCCGTCGCAAGGTCTCGCCCGGTCGCCCGGGCGAGCGGAAAGCAAAACGGGCACCCAAAACGACTGCAAACCAGTGACACCTTAACGTACGCGCGATGGAGCAATCAAGCGAGTTGCGCGAGCAGAAGACGAAACCTTCTGCCAGAATAGCAAGCGAACATGTAAACATTCGCTGGAATCTTCCCGACCACCCCAGGCCCCAGCTCCCGGGGCCGTGTGGACGTGCTATGGATAAAATTATAGCTTTCAGGCGTTCGTGCGGAAAACCGCCCCGAGATGCCGGGCGCGGGTGTGTGTGTGTGTGCTTGTGCCAACTCTCCGGCCAAGCTACCCCCCCCCGGTAGCCTACAACTCCAGCGTTTATGCATGGGAAAATATTTTAATGGACAAATCGTGGCATGCCGAACGAGGGCAAGACGAAGAAGAGAGACCAGCGATGGGGACAGAAACGCAATGGAAGCCGCGTAAGCACATGATTGATTTTTCGTCCACTGTCTCCGTCGGCTTCAGTGTCTGTGTCGCACGTCGTTTCCTACGAACGGCGAGTGTTGTGCGAGCGACGTTCGTTAAACTGGAGCCTCAGTTCGGCGGGGATGGCTTGGAGACCCGCTGCAGCCAGTGTGAGGCACCGTTTGGGGCTTCAAACGACGGCACTAACTAAATCACTTCGCGTGCACTCGAAACTGTGTACTCTTCCGCTCCCCCGGGTGGGGGAGGAGATCGTAAAGCCATCGGGGATAACGCTGAAATAGAATATTTGAACATTAGTCTCATTCGACGGAGAGGATGACGCATTGCGGCGCGAAACGAAAACAAAACGTAACACCGACATCTTACTAAATGTATTGGAAGTTTAGTCGCGCGGTTTAGTCTACTCCAAAAACGACAACCAAACGTCACGTCCTCTAGGTGGATACCACGTTTCAATGCTTGTTTATTTCCCGTCTCCTTCCTAACGTTAAAGATCTGTAAAAAAGATCATTACGAACCGTACGTGAGAAGCAGACCTGAACGGTGCGAGTGGGAAACACCAACACACAGTAAGCCATGGTACATCCTCCAACATCACCACCACCATCACGCACACGGGCTTACTAGGAGGAGCACCCAGACCGGCGGAGAAATGCCAACCCAGTGCCTCCACTGCACAGCAATATGCGCCATCGCAACCGCATCACACCACGCGCGATTGCACCGAGCTCGCGGGCGCACGCGAAATGTCCCAACGTGGATGTCGGTTGCCGTAAGAAGCGAACCGAACCGTGAGAGAGTAAAAACGGTTCCTTTCTCCTCCGGTGTGCTTGTTGTTGTTGTTGTTGCAGAGGTTAGATGATGCACGCCACGACGATGACATCAAATTCGCTCGAACTATCCGAAGGAGAACAAGAAGACGCAGGGGAGAGTATCTATTGGCCGCGTGCTGCGACAGTCATAAAAAAGGGACTTGAATTTGGTGTGAGTGTGTATGCGTATTACGTAAGAGACGCCACGGTTCCCACGCGATTCGCATTGCGGTCGCTCCCGCCGAAGTCGCGCCGGTGTACCAGCAGCCCCGGTCGTGTTTTGGGGACCTAGCGCATCGTGATGATGATGCCAATGGGCCGCGTTTGTGGAGCCCGCTCGCTTCCCCGCACCGACTAGCGTCGAATAATAAGTAACTCTCTAGCTCGTTGCCCACCCAAACCCCGCCAGCGTCTCGCGCGGCGATCGGGTGGAAAACATTTACGAACGCCAGCAACAGTAACTACCAGCTCTAAAAAAAAAGTAAGCCTTCTCATTCGGTTTGATTGGTGAAATTGGTTTTCATTACCTGTCAATTAAGTTTCTCGGTCGTGTCGAAGGTCTTTGTCTAGCCTGGCGTCGAGCAGCTCCCAGAGCAAATCGGTGCCTGCAGAGAGCGGGGGGTTTTAGGAGCGTCAGAGGTTCTTCTATTCTGAAAGCCACAATTTCTTCCGCAACACGAACTTCCAACTTTACCGCTTCACCGCGTGAGCAATTTGACAGTTCTACCCCCGCCCCCGGACGCAAGTGATTTGATTAATAATGCTCGCAGTAGGCGAGACACACGGTGGGAAGCCATACATTTGTCCAGGGGAAGCTGTACCCGTTTGGGGAGCGAGTGGCTGATTGGAAGGATCATACTGAACGAGCTAATCGGTCGGATAATTAGCAATTAGGTCGCTTCAGCCCTTCGTGGTGCATTCGCTTCCGCACTGACGATCACGCCCGAACACGCGGGAAACGGTGCCGTGGGAAATTTTGAGCGTGATGATGAGCAGAATCCCCAATAATCCATCATCCGTTTTGAACTGGGAGTTCGACATACGAGCTCGTACAAACTGCGCGTGTCTGTGTGTTTTGCCTTTTCGGTTCACATTTCAATGCTTTTAGTTTCGAAAAGTTTACTGAGCTAAGTTACTTTCACCTAGACCCGCCCGAAGACGTTACCGCGGACTGAAGCGTTCGAGATTTCGAGATTATTTTCGCAACACATCTTCATTTCGTGCCGTGGTGTCGTGTTGTGGCGGACGGCGCAGCAGTTCGTCGATCTACCGTAGCCGCTGCCTCCCACGACCCAGTTGGGAAAGTGGCCGTATCACGAATTCGATTTCGGTTTCCCCAAAAAATAAGCCGCCGCTGGTGGTTTCAATCAAGTCGCGAGCGGAGGCGAATTGGGATAGGAAACTGATCGGCTTCGGTCGGGCTTCGTGCTGCCCTTTTGAGCTTTTTCTAAACCCCTCTCCGGTTTGGAGGCCAAACAGTGATCGTGTTCGCTGATTAATGATGAGCTGCGGCGCGGTGTGATTTAGTCGATTTAGCTCATCACGCAGCAGCTAGTTATCGTGGACCAATAGACCCCCTTCGGTCTGTCCTTCGGTATGATTCATTGTCGTTCGCTCTACAAAGAATGTTTGTTAAACTTTTCTATTCATCCACACCACAACAGCCGCTCTTACTCACCGAAACGAAACCGAGCCACAACAAAGCGTACGTATTTGCATGCCAAGCCAAATCCACCGACAAGACTTCTGAACAGCAAACCTTCTGGCGGCCGCTCAAACGGTGCACTGGAAGCCACTAAAATAATAATAACAATAATATGGACACTAGATACCCATGCGACCCGACAAGGCCCCGACCAGACCAGTGGACACTAAACTATCGACGTCAAAATATAAATTATTTACCACTTGTTACCGCTACCACTTTGCTCCCCGGGGAGGGAAGCAGAAACGGAGCGAAACTGAACCCCGAACGCGCGCGCGCATTCCGCTCCGCAACATCACAGCACCTGTGTGCGGTGGTCGATTTGTAGGTCAGACAGGTTGAAAGAGAAGCTAGGCGGTGTTCGCGATCAACTTAGTGTAAGTCATGCACGGGCCACAAGTGCACTTTTGCATGAATCATACTCCGCGCCCGGGAGTCCGCAACGGAGCCTTGGGTAGCTACGAGCCCCAAGCGCGAGATATTCTCGACTTCGGTGGGTTGTTTCTGGAGTGCGGTATTCTACGCTGGGCTCCACTCGAGCGGTAAGCGCTTCAGAAGTGGTGGTGTTTGTGGCTTGTTTTTGGCACGTGTTGCTATCTGCGACGCGGCGGTGCAAGTGCTGAAGTGAGAGGTAATATTATTAATAACCAATCCAATACATTAGCCTGCCACAGATGCCTTAATCGCAAGTAGCCACAGGCACAGCTGGCCGGAGACGGTGTGGACGGATGCTAAGCGATAGTTGATTGGAATGCTGTTCTCTCCTCTGCACGGACTCAACTCTTTCGGTACGTTGGCCCCAACACGGTCTGCTGAGCATTCGACGGGAATGCCACCAGACTGCCTGTCCGTGGGGTGTTTGCGTCCCCCCCGAAAAAAAAACTCCTTAGAGGCTCTCGAGTTCGTAGCATGTTTCAGTGGCGAGTCTTGACATTTCACGATGCCGGATAAAACATCTGTGTGCTTCTCCTCGCACGCCATCCATACAACCGGCCCTATAAACGTGCACCGGAATGTCTAGCACAGATTCCAGCACACTCGGACTCGGATTCCGAGAACTCTGTGCGGCACTCTGTTACGCACTTTGTGCTGACGGCGGACATCTCTCGTGTGACATGTCCGAAAGCTTACACCCATCCCGACCTGACGCAAGCAGAAAATCGATTGGACATCTTTTCAGGTTCATCAACTTGTACGCTGGATGTCCATTGTCTGTACGGCCGACCTGTGCAGCATGACGACCTGCGCCCTTTGCAGTGTCGTGTGGCCAAAAAAGACCCTGGGATGTGCAACAAAAGAAGTACAATTTCTTCTCCCGATCTTTTCTCTGTTCGTGTCGCTGCTAAAAAAAAAATCACACACACACAAAATCAACAAAACGATCAAGTCTCGATTGTACTCCCTCGGACTCGGACGCGATTTTCGAAGGTTCCTTCTCTCTGTCTCGTGCCAGAGATATCTTTTTATGCTTATTTGTACCTTTTTGTGCGAAAAAAAACGCCATATACACAGTACCGAGATTTTTCGATTCACTTTCCCGTGTGCTTTCAATACAATCGGGTTCGATCCAGGTTCTTGTCTGTTCACATCGGAAAGCATCCTTCGCGCACACCTTGAGCATTTTCCCATGGATTCCTGCTGATGCTGATTCTGCTTCCAAAGGTTCCAGCCAAAGGTTTCTCTTGTTTAATTTTTCTGTTTTGATTCCACACTACGTGTGTGTGTGTGTCGGGCATTGTTCCGATTCCGAATGCTTTTGCTGGGGAATGTATCCATCAAACGAGGCCTACTACGCCGGCAACCACTGGGGTCATTAATATTTCGACCTATATATTTTTTTTCCACACAAACCCGTGACAGCTCCGACTGCTTCTGAACGCTGTTTTTTGCTTTTATGTTTGTCCTGTGTGCGAAAGCGAACAAGAAACTGTCATCAAACCAGAAGAAAAGGGAATGAACTGCTGGATGGTTCTACGAAGGAATTATTTATAGCAGCGTACCTGGACTCCCGAGCGAAAGAGTCCCACAGAAGGAAGGATAAATATTCAAAAATGGATGATTTTTTTGAGGTTGGAATTTGTGTATCAGTAAAAAAAACAAGAAATTTTCAAGGATAACAGTATTGAGAACGTACCCTTAAGTACCTTAAATATAACCGCTGGTTGAACTAATAACCCCTCACATAAAACACACCCTCTGCATTGGACTTTCTATTCTCCCACAACCAGACAGGGGTTAGAAACTATGATTTAGAACGGAACAAAACGGGACCAAACATGACGAAAAAAAAACGGCATCCCAAAAACCAATTTTCCCAGGACTTTTTCCCCCCGGGTCCCCGGCGTTCCCTTGGACTTACCATCATCTGGCGCTTCGGCAGTTTACGGGCCAATTTCGGTGGTAAAACAAAAGCACAAAACATCGTGCGGGCGCACCCGGTTTCGTCTTCAAACAAACTTTCCCATCCTTTCTCCGCCCACCAGCGGTGGCGAAGGCTGCAGCGCCCGGGAACGGCATCTAAATGCAAATTCCGCACATCTGGCACCCAGCCACAAATGCCGACCGGGGCATTTCCGGCCGGAGATCGATTTTCCCAGCGGCAGACGGCAATAAAGCCCGACAAAAAGTTTGAAACAAAGGAAATTACACATCCCGAATGTCAAAACACGACAAATCGGGCGCGGCCGCCCGGTTTTGCTGTGGCTCGGGAAGAAGGATCGATTTCGCCTGTGCGATAATCTTCGGTTTATCCGGTTTCTAATTATCGTATCCTTCTGTGCTGGAACACGAAAGCGATCGAACGCGATCGATCGGCTTCGGCTAAACACACGCCAGATGTGTTCGTGCATATCATTAACCGCGCAAACTGCGGGGAGAAAACACGGCATTGGTTGGGTTTTTCGGGCTTTCTTAGAAGCGACCCTTCTAGGATGTAAATTACACCATCGCCACCAGATGTGCTGGCTCTTCCCCGGTCGCTTCTTCTCGGGTTTCTGTTTCCGCAAAAATTACCCGTAATTGAAGGTGCAATCAATACACCTAGCCTTAGGCGACCACCGTCGTCCCACCGGAACGTTACCGGGCAGATCCTTATGCTGAAAGCGAAACAGCAGAGGTCAACAGACCTACGACCGGAAACCGGAATGAGAATCCAGCGGCCATTGACGAACTTCGAATGAGCTTCACGGCGAGGATGCGGAAGTAAAACGAACCGTATTCAGCGTTTCAAAAGGACGAAAGAGGAATCGAAAAAGAAGATCCATGAAAATTGCCCAAGCCAGGAGATGTGCGAGAATGATGGAACGCAAAAAAAGAGACTGAACAAATGCTAACACCAATCTATCGACCTTTACTTCCGATCTCCGTCTGGCTGGCTCGTGAAGATCGTCATTCTTCCGCTTTTTTTTCTTCTTCCGTGGGCTAGAGGTGGAAAATCGTTTACGTTCTCTGGTTGTTTTTTGTACTGTTCACTTCTTTTACTTTTCCGATTCCCCGTAAGAAGCGCACGAAATGGCAGCAAGCAGGAAGGAAATGGAAGTAGAAATAAAGGACCCATTTTACAGCTGCCCACACCCAAAGCAAATCGGATCGCCTTGCACCGATCGATGCGGAGCGCAGCCGATGGAGGCGGAACAGGCGGATGAAACAAGCGGAAATTTCCTCTTCCGCTCCGAGGGGCCTTAATTTGGACGCTTTTTAGACGGAACAGACGTCGCGTAGAACAGTGGAACTGGCGCAGCGAGGATCGACTAGCGCACACCATGTCCTGAAATGGGAAACGACGGAACGGGACGGGGGAAAAAAAGTATCGCTGAGCGATTGAGGGTGGAAGGCAAACATGATGCAGACACACCAGGCAGCCAGAGCCAAAGTCCTTTTGGGTTGTGATCCCTTCCACATCGCCAGATGTTGGCGAGAGTTCTGCCTGTGAGACGATGGCGTGGGAATGTGATTCGATTTCGAATTTCTAATACACACACACACACGCGGCCACGCTGCTTAGTGGGAAAGCGAAGAGACACATACACGGGTGAGAAGACACACACAAAAAAAACTACTTTCATCACCTTGCAGCTTTTGCGATGAAAGCAGGAAGTAGATATGGGCAGGAAATTGGTAAAAAAAAAGTTAATGAACTGATTTAAGACACCGAACACAACACTGCGCTCGGTGCGCACCGGATATGCACCACACGATAGATGAAGAAATAAAAGATTCACGTGGAGATGCGATCTTGAACTTGACAGAGCACATGGAGATCTAAAATGGAAGAGATTAAAATTCGGAAAGGATCTCTGAATCGAGAGATTCAACTTCTCGAGGTCATGTGTTAAAAAGTAGAAGAAATATCACTATTGATTATTTTTATTTGTATGGATCAGTAGATCAATAGATCCTAATAACTAGTATTGAATTCCATCATATCCATGTCCATCACGATTTTCAAAAAAATTGGAAGCATGGTTAGAGTAAAGTATAACACAGTCTCCAACTCATGGTTCTGATTGTATGAAAATTCATCAATAAAATGCGGAAAAAGTCTAGCCCGTATTAGCGGAAATAATGTCTAATAACCAAGCGTAAATATTTATAAAAAATATCTACACGTTAACACGAAAAATCTCATACAATTCCTGCCTTTTACTCTCTTGTAAGTGTAAGGAAATTGTAGCAAATAAGTGGACTGATTAGGCATTGCCCTGCTAAATGCTGTACCCACAAATTAACAAACTAACAAGCCCGTTTAGCCCTCCCCAACTAATACGCAACGAACGCTCAACCCTAATTGGCCGAATAGCAACAACCACAAAAAATCTACGTTAAATGTAGTTCATTCCTAACGAAATTAGAAAAAAAAAACTCATTTTCATTTGTTTTCACCACCAGGCTTGCGATTTCCCGTTTTCCTTATTCCGTTTGCATTATTCAATGGCAGCACCCGTGCACAAGTAAACGAGGAAATTACCCCGCTCACACCGCACCCTTACGACACGGTACATCGCATCCCGGACATGCGTACGAAATTGCTTTCAAATTAATTGTGCGCTGACGGCGGCGTTGCGCTAGTTTCGGTGCATTTTGCAGCACCGCACGCGGCTTTAATTAAACGCGAATCAATTAATTTCCACTTTGTCGGAGGTTCCTGGGGGAGAAGTGCCCTCGCACTATCCTGTCTCTCTCTCTCTCTCCCTCTCGCTTTGCTTCAACCAATTAGCTTTCACTCGATCAAAACAAATACGCACACTTAACATTTGCCGTGGTCACGAAAATCGGATTAAAGACGGTAGAAAAGTGGCTCACCGAAGGGAGTATTGAAACGCGGAACACGCTCGTGGTACGAGGCATGCAAATGGTTTAATTTAGCGCTATAGCAAACATACGCGAACGCTCATATCGGCAGCGTGTGGCTTTACTGCGGATGACCGCGGCAAACGAGACGAAAGCCAGACACGATTAAACAGTTTGCTACTAAGTGTGCGACCGTGAGAAGATCGTGATCTTTTTGTGGGAGTTTAATATCTCCACTCGTTGTGTGATTAAAAATAATATCATAGCTAACAAAAAACTCGCATCTTTGGCACTGTTTGAAGTAACTAAAAAATATATTTTCTCAGAGTGATCACAAAATTCGTTTAATCTGATTTTTTTCCTCACACTTCAGTTGCTACTTGGATAAGAAAAAAAAGCGTTTGCAGCAGTAATCGAAACACCGCATCTACTCCTCCGAAACGTTGCCCTTAAGACGGGCGTCTTAAGGCGTCTTTGTGCGAATTTCAAATCCCCTAATGAAACGCAAACTTTAAGAACAGTGCAGCAAGAAACCCAGCAGCGTCTTAGAAAAATCGCCATACAACAAAACCTCCAGCCCGTAAAACCGTGCATTCTGTGCATCCTCTCTCCGGTCGAAACCAAAAACCACCTTCCAACAAAACAACACACAGCCCCAGCGTGAGCAGCTGCTTTTTCGAATTTTCGTTTTAATGAAAACGTTCTTCGTCCCGGATGGTTCGTCCCTGTTTTCCACAAAGATCCTTTCGACTCAGGGACCGCGCATATCCTGAGCCGAGTGCAACTGGCGTGCGACCGAGGGCAATCAATTCCTTCTTCCTTTTTTTTTCTTTTTTAGTTTTGATGCTCTCGGAGTAGTAAAAAGGATTCCCCGAACCGTCGAGCGCTGTGGGAACCGAGAAGCGGAGGGGCTACGCGCACGGACCGTAAACTTCATATGTGGACGAAACGCGAGGGAAAGGGCAGTGGCGGGCAGAAGGTAGGGACGCCGCTGGCAGCAGGCCAAAAACCTCGGGCACACAATTATATCGTCCGGTGCCACGCGACCATCGACCAATCAGGAGCGAGCATTACGGACCCGGTCGCACTTATGCTACAAAGTCCGTTCAGGGTCGCAGGCGACGCATCCTAAAAGGAAGAGGAGAAGAATGCTTAAGAAACTGCTTTGTAGAGCAGTGCGCGTACGCAGATGTTTTACATACACACGGAGAGGGAATGGTATAAATGGGAAAAAATACGATTGATGGACCGAGGATAGGCCGAGGCTGAGGCTGAGGATGATACCTGAAACGAGCAGCGTGCGCACGCTGCTGGGCCCGATCAAACGATCAGCACCACGTCTCGTCCTTGCTGCGGAACAGCTGGTCCGGTAGAGGCAAACAGAGAGTGAGAGAAAAAAAAAGGAAACGCACATAAAATGGGCACTAAAACGAAAGCGCAAAAAGCACCTTGCACCCGGAAAGTCAATGTGGCTGTGTGGTGGATCTGCTGCGCTTTCAAGCAGATCCTCTCCTATACGATCGTCATTAACGGGACACCGAGACATCAGGCGCACGCCTCGCCATCAGAGACTTGCTTACTCGCTTTGCTTTCCTTCCCCTTGTTGTTTACGTCGCTTCGGGGCTCATCTTGTGCGTTTGCGCTTATGATCGGCGCACGCCCGATCTTCTAAAAGGCACCGGCGACACGCGCCATGTGCAATTTCGTATGCCACCGCAACATTAATGAAACCAGCGGGAGCAACAAAAAATTTAAAAAAAAAAAACTTCACCTCCGATGGGTCGTGTCGTGTGCCGGTCTGATGGGGTGTTCCGGTGTTGAAGAACAGCTGCCGTGCTGCTGAGCGGTGTGTGCAAACATACTTAACCCCAAAAGTAGCGACGACGACCACAAAAAAAAGAACTGATACGAACTCGCACCCTGTCCCCGCGTGGCAAACACACGCTGCTAGTGCCGATCGCTTTTTTCGGTTATTAATGTTTGCGCGGTCGTCTTTTTTTTTACCCCCACGTTGCGACGGTCCGTCCCGCATGCTGATGATCACCGCATAGCACACCCGGCCCAGGTTGTTGATCGAGTTCGAACACCGGGCCGCTGATAACGATGCGACAAGGTGTTTCCATGGCAAACGCAGCGCCCTTCCGCCTTTGGATGGCATAACACCCGCAGGCGCATCACAACACGCGACCCACATCAACTTTTCGCCGGTGAAATGTTTATGTAGCGAGTTTATTTTACTTTTTTTTTGCGGCGATCCCTGTCCTCTCGAAACGTTTCTCCGAACACAGTTGTACGGTGGCGTTTTTATTTGAACGAAGCTCGAATTTTGTTTAATGTTTTTTTTTTTCGGGAACATTTCTAACACACCTACAGCAGCTCAACATGATAGCGTAACCTAACAACGCTAAACAAGGGAAACGGATACCTTTCCGCCGAGGAGCATCGTTTCATCGAAAAGTAAACGTGACAAACGCTTCAGGGGTGCCCGGGAGTGCTGTGTATTTATGTCCACGCTTTCCCCTACCGCCGAATGGATGCTCCAGGAATGACTTATTCTCTAACGCACGCACCGGGTCCCCATTTCGCGACAGCACTGTTGATCGTGCATTCTATTTCTGGGGCAAACAACATTTATGCGCTCTACACTTCCGAGAAGCGTCCATCATCAGGAACTTTTTCTCCGCACCCGGCGAGGGAGGGATTGAAATTAATGTGCGACACGCCGCTAAAAATAGCGACGTTTTCGGCGAGGGATCGAATGGGATCGCTTAATGAAATGGGTGAGAGCGATGGATTCGCTGCCAACACACGGCGGATCCGGCGTCGTAAAATGGTTGTAATGTGTTATTAGTTTCGTGATGATGTTGTAGTTTTCGTGTTGTAGATGATCGATAGGTGTAGTATTGCGCTATATTTCCTGTAGGGTAATGTTTAGAGCATTTTGAAATATTTACTAGTCGATTGGAAGGTTTTGAATTTCACGAAAGTGACACCATACATGATCATTTATCAACCATAGGCATTCGACCATCATCAATTACAATCGTGCTTTAAGGTCCTTATCGAGTTATGATTAAGAAATAGCTAAAACACGTCAAAACTAGGGAGACTGATTCACGTAGGGAGACTGATTCTTCATATTTACATCTATTAATCCCTGTGCACGATAATAATATTTTGCTAAACCGCTCATTACGCTCCACGAAACTACATATAATCAGCTACAGACGATCTCGCAGCTGGAACCTTTAGCGAACAAAGCGTCTACAAAATATTTTCAACACCTTCCCCGGCACACACACAAAACCACGAAGGGCATCCGCTAAAAAGGGGTTAATTTTCCGTGCTCCATGCACAACCTCCGTCTGGAAACGTCGCCAGATGCACCAACAATGCGATGGTGGACCGAATCGTACCGAAATAGCACACCAAAACCAAACCAGCATCCCGAGAAACGAAGAAATGGCATATGCTTCCCCGTGCTGCACCGGTTCTTCTGCAGCATTCATTTCCGCGTGCCGCGTGCTTGAGTGATGGATTTTCTTTTCAGCACGTTCAGGGAACAGGCTATCTTCGCCATATGCAGGATTCGGATACGGTGCCAAGCATGACAACTGGCAGGGTGGCTGAGGAGATCAAGATCAATCAATAGTATTTGCGGTTTTGCTTACGTACACACGCCGTGCAGCTTTTCTTTTCTTCGGGTCGTGCTCAATTTACTTCGCAAAGATCGTATCCCGGCAACGCCGAGGATCGGGAGCATATGAAAGGAAGGCAGCGGCATAGAAGCAAACACAATAAAAGCATCGCCCTGGCGCACGCCAGAAGGTGTCAGTGGTACATCTCGTTTGGGTTTCATGTTTGTTGGTCCTTCTGTTTTGTCTCATGTTCGTATCATCTGCTCCTGGTGCACACGATCTAGGACGTTCGGGACGATACTTAAGGAGTCCGCTTGAGGTATGGACCTTTATGGGAACCGGACACTTGGAAAAATACAGTACGCAATAGATTGCAAGATCATCTTTGAATATTGGCATCAAATTTCTTCTCCTACAATAGAAGATCTTCTATAAAAGAAAAAAGAAAATTCTTCCATCTAAAACATAGTGTAGTATACTTATTCATATGTTCCTATAAAAAATCCTCAAAATGACGTTTCCAGCACGTTCTATTGATCCCGATTCCTCTGTAATATGCCGCCAATATGTGCACATTTTAACAGCCTTTGCATCCTTTGGTGGAACAAGCGCCGATCACAAAGAAAACTCCTTGTCTACATCAAAAAGAAGCAGCCGCACGTGCAGCTCACGGTGTGTTGAATGCAACACAAAAAAAAGAACTGCAAACCTTCCGACTGCAGTGAAACCGAGAAAAACACCTCAAGAAACTGGAGCCCGGTACGGGATGCGCGTTATGAAGCTGCACATATGTCGCCTTTCCGATTTGTCCCGCGCGGGATGCCTAAACCTGCGCTCCGGACCGGGCACGCTCGGAAGCGAAAACGCAGGAAGGAAACGGAACGCATAACAAAAGACGCAAACACCGCCACCGCCGGCAGAGCAGAAAAGAGGGCCGAAAATGCGGCGCGCTACCGAAAAGCACGACGCACCACACGCCTGTTCTGCTTTCTGCTTCCCTTTCTCGAACGATTCTTTTCGTTTTCCAAGCCGGCAAAGTAGCGATGAAAACCGTGGCAAATCGCATTATGCCCTTCCTAGCGGCAACGAGACGGGACGGAAATGGGATACGCCGAGAGTCGGGAAGCACCAGCTGGTGGCACGATTGGCTTCCGCCCGTACGCGTGCCATCGGTTGCGGTTGTATCCCCGTTTCCATATGCTTCACGTTTACATGGGCGCGCGCGCGCGCCCGGTACGAGACAGTTTTAGGTCACTGTACTCGTCAACCTCCTCACTGCGGGGATGGTGAAGTAGTTGCGTCGTCCTCGAATCCGCGTTGCCAGTGGAGATTTTTCAACGCACTGCAAAGCATCACGGCCATGCCCTGGCCCCGCGACGCGATGACACGTTTCGAGAACAAAGCCAAACTACTGCCTAAAACCCCGGAACGACTTCCGGGCCCACGTGCCGGTGCACTTCCGTTCCGACCACACAGCGACGAGATGCCACCGCATTGACCTTTGCCTCGGTGAAAAGAACCACGCACGCATCGGTGCGGCACAATGGGTACAACTATCGAAGGGCGCTCCACCGGAACGCAATGTTCCCCGTCGGTGCAAAGATAAATTCTAGCAACATTCACCCAACCAATTGTGCATGCTTCTGTTGACTTCTATTATGGTTCTGAGCGTATGCCACCGCCGGCCTCAAGTGTAATTAACCATTCATAAACGTTTCATTGATGCGCGATCAACCAACCGCGGACATGCGCATCCGAGAGGGGTTTCGTTTACTCGTACTATTCTGACCGAACAATTACGCAAGCACGTGTCCTCCAGTCGGCAGTTACTGAGAGGCGCGTGCGTGCAGAAGAGCACGCACCCCGGGACCCGGGAACCGAAGCATATCGCTCCGTCACCACAAGGAGTGGGTAAAACCTACCAAATTACATGCTTCCGGTCGGCGCTAGTGCTCCAGACACGCACCGTAGGTTAAAGGGGGGACCAGCCTTCTTTACTGGACCTGTCGCACTGTTACGTGGGGTAACGCCCGTTTTTGTCTCGATCGGGAGTGAAGGCTTCCCAGAAAGAGAGAGAGAAAGAGAAAAAACGCAAAAAACTGGAACAACTTACGCGACCGGCACACGCGTTTCTGCGGGTACGGACGGGGCCACCGTGTTTAACAACGGCTTGGCTGAGCAGCAAAAACCAACGGCATCATAAATGCGCACGCGCAAACGAATGACCGGCGAAACTGCGTAACGGCGGCAGATGTTAACGCGGCATGACGTGGTGGTGACCCGCAACCAATGTTTTGCACCTCCCGACAAAGCGGATTCCATCGTTGGGGATGCGCGCCATTGGAATGGTTTTAATTACACTGTCCTCCCCCCTCCTCGCCGGTGGAACGGTTTTCTTCGGTGTCATTCGCGCCGTAAATTAGTTCCTACTTTCCAGGGTGCGGAATGTTTCGTGGCTGAAATTAAAATAGACGCTTAGATTGGTTTGGCATGTTTGTTGTACTAGTCTAAACCTCGTTACGATACCTTGACATGACACTCTTCAACTTAAAACAAGCCCGCTGCAGAAGTTGCAAAAAAAAGGCATCGACACCAGCAACAGCTGCCGCGCTGGGTGAGGAGAAGATCGCTGAACTCAGACAAACTCACACACAGACGCGTTGCCTGCCGCACGGTTCGTTCTCCAAACTACCAACTAACACCCTGCCGTTGGCCTTGGACGCCCTGGCACGCTGTCTTCGTCGGGGACAAAGAAAATTCGCGTAGTCGCGTGGAAAGTGCAGCTTGAGCGACTTGGGGGATACGAAAAAAAAATACCAGTACAAACAAATACAGCAAAAAACTGCGAAAAACAGACGCTGCACTGGCATCCACCGTGATGGATGGTTGCAGATGGAGATGGAACATCCCGGTGCACCGTGCAAGACCGTGCAGACGAGCAGCGGAGGTCTGGCTGGTTGCAAATCGAATACGCTCCGTTGGTAACATTGTTGTTGGAAAACGATTGTGTTTAAAAAAAAAACATAATGAAAAAAAAACTTCCCAAAATAAACAACAACCCCAAAGAGAACTCTCCTCTATGCACCGACCTCGAACCGAGCATGTGTTGAATATTACCTCCCCAAACTCATCAGCAAAGCAGACACCCAGCGTCCGTTTTCGCATCTGGCCCGGCTGGCGTGGTATGCTGATTCCATGCGCTAAAACTCTCCCACCGCGGGAAGCTATCGATCGGTCGCGCTTCAGCCTTAAGTCACGGTCTCGGTCAAATCAAATGCTTTGGCTGCTGGTGTGAGCATTCCACATCGCGCTCGTGTGAAGCGCGCATCGCTGTGTTTAGACGATATGTGGGATGGGATTTGCAGATAAAATTAGATTTTTCGTTTCATTTGATTGGAATTCCTCACGATCGATCATGCCCCGCGCGCCCTGTTTATCGCTACATTCCGCAGCCGCGAGCGGCACTGATTGAGATTTCTATCGACAGCGGTGGGAACGTGATATATGGTCGGTTATTTACACATCGAACGATGAGCATCGCCGCCGTATTGATGATGAAGATGATTTACAGCACATCATGGCTCCAGTACCGCTGCTCGACAAGCTACGTAAACCAAAAACGTTCAAGATCGTGTAACGTGCGCCGAAAAATGGCTTTACAGGGATTTTCCAGTTCGCCTCAGCTTACAAGTAAACGCTGAGCTCCTTGCAAGGACGACTACAGCCGGCCTTTTCTAATCCCATCCCAATGCCGGGGCGTGAAAAATAACACTCCCTTGCTCCCGTCATCCTTCGCCGGACTTCGTAAATGCATGCACCAAGGATATAATGGTCCTTTTTTTCCTTAGAACCCATGCGTCTGCCGGCAGGGCTGGAATACTCATTACCAATTCAAAACTGCCATCGTCATCAGCAGAAGCATCATCATCGTTCAACATTTGCTGTTCGCACGCGTTGCCATCTGCACACACGACATTCGGACGAAACAGCAAAGTCTTCGTCCAGCACCAGTACAGTAGCCGGAAGGAATAATAGACACGCTGCGTGCAAACATAAACATCCTTCAAATCCGTTTGCCCCGGACAACTGTAATGACCTTCGTCGATAGCAAACGCACATCGTTCAACGGTCGGCGATAATGGACTGCTAAAAAAGAAACGAAAGAAAGTAATATTTTAATATCATTATGACCCATAACATGGGGTGGGTAGCATTTGAGCTTCCTTTCTCTTCTTCCTCTCTCTCTCTACAAACTACGCGTCGTTAGATGAAAGCATATCAATGCGCTTCTTTCTTCAGCAGCTGTGGAGAATCGTCGCACGTTGGCGTCATTCGGTGTGCGCAAACAATCATTTCTTTTCCGCCAGCTGATAGCGATTTTTTTATCGGCCTTCCTCTTCCTTCGAGTGCGTGTGTGTATTTTTTTTCTCCTATCTGCTACGAACGCTACGAAGGATCGTCTACCGCCTGTTATCAGACGGCCGCGATGGGCATAACACGACGACCATATGCAAACCCAACGCGTCCGCCTGATCGTGTGGGTAAAGAGAGAAGAAAACTAAAGCTGAACAGCTGAACGATCGCAGCAGCAGGCTGCACAAAACTTGTCGATCCCGGGCTCGGTGATGCTGCTTCGTACTTCCAAAGTGCATCCATCACTCCCATCGGCACACACTGCCTCATAGGGAGTAAGATTTTTTCTTATTAACTTTCGAGTGCAGCATGTATCCTATTTTTTGACCTGCTTGCGATTGCCCCCGAGTGCAACACCCATTCGCCATCAGGGTGCTGGGTAAGCGTTTTTTTTTTTTTTTTTGGAAAGATGCCCTTTTCCATCACTCGAGGTTTTTGTTTTAGGCTTCGTCCTTATTTTGTGCACCGACCGAAAGCGACGGTACTCACGGGAGATGATAGTTATTAACTGAAATCGAATGACCGAGAACAGATGTCAATGGGACGTTTTGTTTTAAGGGGAATGTTCTATGTTTATATTTGAGGCCATTTGATTTTCTTCCGCATTCGAAGCAGCTGTCTGATATCTATTTTATGCCTTGTTTCAGTGTCATGTGTTGTAGGAGTTGTGGTCATTTTCTACACAAAAAACGTTTCCTCGAATACGAATGTAGTTTCTCACAATTATTCACATGTTTCGGGAACGCTGACATCATTTGTAAATCATCAAGATATACTCAAATTCAGAAACAAATTTAGACTGAACTTTTTTAATATCATATGCTAGGCTTACAAATGTTAAAGAAATGTACAAATGTTCGTGATCCTTAAAAAAATCTTCCCTCACACATGTTAACATTCGTATACGCAACCGTAACATGAAGAAAATTGAAGAGCACATGTTTACCTTGATTTTCTTCCCTATTGCTATCGATGCATAGTCGAATACCGTCACAGTCACAGTCCCTGCGAAACAGTTGGAAAATCGATTCCAGACTATAGATACCCGAAACGTATCGGAGGGTACCTTCGACAACTGGCGGCTGTTTGCTTGCCATCCTTTTCCATCGCTTACTACGATCAAACCCGTATGAAGGCAAACAGGTAATCTATAGCTCCTATGCTGCCTATGATCGCGCTTGTGTGCATTTTTTTTGTTACTTTCTCGTTTTACGTTCCTTTTTAACGCTCCTTCGCGCAGACAGCTGATCTGTTTCGAGGCGAGCACGGACCGATCCGATGGAACTGGATTCGCCCGGCTGGCTGGCCGGTTGGCTGGCAAAAGCGCAGACTTCCCATGGCTTCGGCTGGCGTAACCGAAACCACCAGCGGCGCACGAACAACAGGGCACTCTCCCACATGCCGGCGATTCGTTTTGGTACGCTTCGTTTGTCTGGCTCAATAGATTAAACGAAGACTATTGTTTCTAACGATGTCACACTGAATACGATTCCAATCAGTGGCCCATGTGTGGTGATAGAACGTGGGACCAGTAGCAAACGCGCCGGACACCGGTTCCACAACGCCAGGAGGCGTGCATAATGGTTCCACAACAACCATCAGTGTTGTGTTCTCGCTGCGAGCCTGCGGGTGGGCCACAGGTGACAACGTGGGTCTGAGCCATGACCATACCGACTACGAGTCTTGCAGCATCCTGGCACATTTGATGGGGGGTAAATATATGCACTCTCAGTTTAATTACAACCCTCCCCCATTAAGGAACGGAAGCACGTAGCAAACATGATACGTGTATGCATTATTTCCGACCGGATGGTAGCACTTTTCCGAATTCGAGAACGTCGCCCGATTAATTGGGAGAAATTTCTCCCCCGATTGCAATCGGGCGCAAGGTGTAAGCGATTAATATTCCGAAAGCTTGCGTGTGCTTTTCGCACCATAGCTTCCTTCACTGCCTTCCATGCCTTCGTGTTTTGCAAATTTCCTTGCGCCGTGTGTTTCGTTCGCGACAGAGACGTGCACTTGCCACGATGAAATTCGTTTATCGGTCGTGGGGTGCAGCTGCCTGTGCTTTAGATTCCTCTCTGTTCCCTCGTTTCCATCGTCCAACAGTCTTCGCTAGGCGGCTGTATCCCAAATTTCCCGTTTCCACAGGACGCAGTGTGGATTGAATTTTGGTTCCATTAATGCCTTACTTCCTCGTGTGCGTGGTGAGAGTCAAAAACCAGAGCGAAAAACAACCTGCCTGCCGACAGGTGTAATACGCGATGAGCCGCCGCAAATACATGTGCTGTGGTTCTAAAACGAGAAGGGAAAAGGATTCCGGCCCCTCGCTGGAATCGACAGTTTTTCGGAGCGAAGCCTACTAGAGTGACTATCGAACGACCGTCTTAGAGAGGAGACCGATATAATTACGTTCGAACTGAACCGTGGGAATCAGCCGGTCTCTGCGTCTGCGGACTTCCTTTCGGGCAGCATTGTTTACATCGTCGACTGCTTGTGTTGTGTACCCCCAACGATCCCTTCACCTGCACTTGTGGTTATGTAAATTTGCCAACGTATTTTAGTGAGACAACTTTGGCTAGCTACAACAAACCCGTCTACTTACATGCGCTGCTGATAGTTTGGCCCATGGTATTATGCCGGACGTATTTACTGTGTCGTCCGGGTGCTGCAGCTTCGAAGGTTGTCGCTCACTGTTTTCGCACGCCACTGTAGTAGCTCCAGCTAATTACGGGTCACGTCTATCAGGCACACGCATCCGACGACGACGGCGTTCTATGTTGCACCATCATCACACACACACACGCACACCCGTACCGATATCGATGGATACAATCTGATTCGATCACTTTCCTGAACGCGCCCGAGACACCCGCGAGTTATGCAAATTCCATCGTTTTAACTATTACTTAGTGCTACTTACATCACTATGTTTCAATTCGTGTATAATTTGTACAATTTATTGCCACATTTGCCGAACCCGGAACATTTTTCGCACACCGTTTCGCACTAGGAACTTTTTTGCATAATACTACCTTCTCTTTCCGCCTCGCATTCCATTACTATCAGAAATGTCAAAAGTATCCTGCCCCTTCTGAAAGCGTCCCACCAGCACCCACCACACACCGAATATCCTTTCCGCGGAAGAGGAGGATTTGGCACCACATGCGCAAAGTTGCTCTGTACGTGCTACGTGATCGGCCCGTGTTCCGCAGATGAAGATAATGACGTAAATATTCCGGAAGTAAACCATAACTGTGTCAAAGCAAGAAATGATAATGAGCAATTGCCTGTTGAAGTAATTTGTCTAAACTTTGATAATTTCTTGTTGATTCCATTGTGGTAGTTGATCTACCACAAGAGATAAGGATATCGTTTTTATGTGTAGGGAAAAGGTAACACGTGTTTTATTTAGGGTTCATTTAGAAAATGCATTAAAGTAAATGTAATTAATGTTGTTAATTATAATTTACTTCATCATAAACCGACAAAATTCCAAACAATTTCACCATTTTCACCACTCCAGCTGATAAAACACCGAACATCAAAATAACATCGCACAGCATCTGTTTGTTGTCAAACTGACAGCGACTTGTTTTTTCCGAACTGTTGTTAAATAACACACAAGCATGCTGAAGGTAAACCGGCGAATATTTAGAGAAATTCGAGCGCAAAATTGAGCTAATTGAATTCATTCTTCCTCCACAGTGGTTTAGCTTAACGCGCAACGTCGTACCCTTTGCAGTGCGGCCAGTACAAGCCGTGCGATGGCATTCGGAAGTGGCTCCTTCCACATCCAATTCCGTAAAGGAACAATCGCCCGTAACCACCGGTGTTCCGGATAAATTATACAGCCGCGTGGAACTACAGATGAAAGGAATCGATCCAGAAGTGATGAAGAGTTATGCCATGTTTGCAAAAACGGCCGCAGAACATCTGGACATTGAAGTTGGCAAACAGTAAGCGTGTTCGATTGATATCATTGCTCGTTTTTTTCATCGATTACTTCTGATT
This sequence comes from Anopheles farauti No. 4, assembly GCA_000956215.1. Lineage (NCBI taxonomy): Eukaryota > Metazoa > Arthropoda > Insecta > Diptera > Culicidae > Anopheles > Anopheles farauti No. 4. The sequence continues at coordinate 24,444 of JXWZ01007388.1, read as the reverse complement.
CCAGTTGGACACTGAGGAAAGCTGTAAAGGATCGGCTAACCCTCCTGAAATCGGTACACATTTACAAGAAGCATCGTGTCCAGTACGAGATACGCAATTACTATCGGTTTATGCATTTCCACAAACTCACCGGATCAACGCTCGATACGTTCCTGGAGTATATAGAACGCAACCTGCCGGAGGGCATCGCGTTAAAGGTAACGAAAGTTGAGTTGCAGAAGCTGCCAGAGCATTTGCAGAAATAATTGAACATTGTATCGCTGTAACATAGACATTAGAATCATTAACTATGTAAACGTAAAGCATACAGTATTCTTTATTAACGAAAACGTATCCGAAATTCATCGAAAAATAAAACACCGTACACAGTCGTGTTTTTGACAGATGTCAACTTGTCGACTTTATCCGGCTTTTTCAATCAATAAATTTGTTTTGATTTCCCGTGCGGTAAACGTAATTGTTTATCCAAAGGTTTTGCTACAGAAATTTAGTGAAATTGTACAAAAAACCGTAAGTATCATTTAAACATACAATAAATCTCTAATAGGAAGTAAAAATATTCATGGTGTATGCTTTACTTGTAGTGCAAATACGCGAAAATGGTACGCCCTGGTATGATGCGTGGTGGTGGTCGCGGTGGAATGGGAATGGGCATGCGAGGTGTTCGTGGGGCACCGTTTATGAACAAGAAAACCTTCCTGCCCCGCCATCCGTTCGATCTAACCCTAGCCGAAATGGCATTTCCACGTGCACAACCGAACCAGGATGATACCGTGCTGACCAACGCTCTCCTCAAGCGCAGCCAGGATCTCACCCCAACTGCAGCGGAGCAAACGGCCATCTCGAACCTGGTTGCCAAGGTGCAAGGTGTGCTAGATAACATTGTGATCGCTCCGGGGGACTTTACCAAATGCCAGCTGGAAGAGGTACGGCAGGTAGGCTCGTACAAAAAAGGGACGATGATGGCCGGCAACAATGTAGCCGATATTGTAATAATCCTGAAGTCACTCCCAACGAAAGATTGCGGTGAAACGCTGGGCAAGAAGGTGGAGGAAGATCTGCAAAAGTCGATGAAAACGGAGGTCATACCAAAGGCGGAAGCACTCTCGCTCACGTACAGCGAGAAGGGCTTCGAAATATCGAACTCACTCGCGAAAGTTCGCTGTTTGATCGCTACGCTACCGCAAAACATGCGCAAACTTGAGTCGGAGAAGCATTTGGATTTTAAAATCATCCAAAGCCACTTGGCCGCCATTCGACACACGCGCTGGTTCGAGGAGAATGCCCACCATTCGACGATAAAAGTGTTGATTCGCATCCTAAAGGATCTGGCACGCCGTTTCGAAGGCTTCCGTCCGCTGAATCCGTGGATCTGCGATCTACTCGCACATTCTGCCATCATGAACAACCCGAGTCGGCAGGCACTGCCGGTTAACGTTGCCTTCCGGCGTGTATTTCAGTTACTAGCTTCGGGACTTTTTGTGCCCGGTTCGGCGGGCATTACGGATCCGTGTGAGGTGGGCCATTTCCGGGTACACACCTCGATGACGCTGGTGCAGCAGGACGAATGCTGCATGACGGCGCAAACGTTGGTGCGTGTTTTGGCTCACGGAGGATTTAAGCACATCCTTGGATTCGTGGAGAACACAACCGTAGCGAAGGAAATGTCCGTTTGGGACGGTGTTGTCGTGTCACCGATGGAACCGGCGTACGAAAAACCATCGGAAAAGAAGGACGGCGAGGAGGACGACATGGAGTGTGTCGAGGGTGAAACGATCGATGATGAGCAGATAGAGTAGGCGCATCACAGTCAGTAATTTTAGTTAATTAATAGGAATAGCATTTTATTTCGAACACTTGAGTTTGTCATGGCATTCTAGCAATTAACAATAACACACAACTATTTATGTTTACACGTTGTGCGCGACTCTGAGTACTAGATTAGAGGGGAAAAATCTCGATTCTGTATTTCCTTTCAATTTGTTACGCAAAACTGAACTATGAAAAATTATGCCTTGGTATTAAACATAATCAAGAGGCAAACGTTAATTTATGAGTTATCATTTTTTTAATTTATGTTTTTAAGTTGTTTTTTTTTTGTTTCTCATCAAGTTACTTTAGGCCATCTTGAAGAACAGAAACATCTTCGGTTGTAGCGTCAAATGTGTAAATGATATAACTCAGTGTGTGTTCAACATAGTTCACTCAACTATTCTACTTATCTCATTTAGAATAAGCCTACCATTACTAAATAAACCTCTACTACAAAACTACAATTCGAACAAAACACTTTAGTTGAACATTAATTGAGCAGCTGCTACTAGATCGAATCTACTTCCACTATGGCCGATATGTTGCTTTCTTTGTTACGAATACTGATACGCTATGTATTGTCTACGCACACGGATTATCCTTCGCACTAACGTGGGCACAGTTAACTCGTGCGTTGTGTGACTTTGGTACAGCCATTCGAAAAATGCGTCCCTGGGGGTGACACACGCAAAGCTTATACTGACTTGACGACGATCCAGTCGTCCGCACGCCATGCTCACTTTTCACCACCGGCAGACTGTTAACGTTCACCCAAATCCCGTTTCCTCCCACCAACATCGTGCTCCCGTTGTCTGACTTTAGGAAAATGTTCTGATCTGCCGACCAAAGAACCTCCTTTGCCTCCATACGAATGCCTTCGGTTCCTTTAAGCGTAAGTTTGTTCCGGGTCTGCAGCTTCAACGTATCGTTGATGGGAGACGCGATCCGACCACTGTTAATAAGATGCGCCTGCAGGATCGTAGCGCCCTGGGGCATGTTGTAGAGGGGTCGTGAAGTGGCAAACACCTGCCTGCCCGTCACCGGATCCTTCACGTCGAAATGATTGATACCCTTCAGGAAGCTGCCGGTGTTTGTGAGTTGAATTTTGTTATGCGAATGGCCATTTCGATTCACCAGATTGACTGATACATCGCCATCTTCGCCCGTAATCTCCAACGGCTCATCGTAGAAGCTCTCCAGCAGGCCGTCCTGTTTGTACACACGATCGAAATCAATGTTTCCGTAAAATTTAACGGCATCCGCATCCTGTATCAACTCGATGTTATCCATGCCACGATAGATTCGCAAAATTGCCGTTATTGATAGGGTAAGGCACAGATTGCCCAATGCCAGGCAGAACAGCAGCACCAACACGATCCAAAACGCGAAGGAACTTTTCTCGTTGTACATGTGACACTTGGACAGGTCATATTTCTGCTCTATTTGCCGCATGTTCTACAAAGGACGAAGGTAACAGTGTGATTCAAATTCAACAAACACGTGTTCACATGCTCAAGCACTTACCCCCATAAACGTTTGGAAAAAGTGTATTTAAGAATTGTTCGTAGTTCGGTTTTGTGAAAAACTCTCTGTTGAAGGGTGAAAATTTTTGACAAGCATGCACATGCACACACGCACTACCCAATGTTTTCCTTTTTTATGCTGCTCAGTGAGAAAAACAAATGGGAAAACTCGTTCAGCGTGATAATCTCATGCGTCTGTCGTCTGATTCAGTGAGACGTTTCATTCCCTTGGATCCGTGTTGTTTCGGGTGAGAACGGATAAGCGGCGTCCCACTGTGTTTGACAGTCGCCATCCGAAAGGAAAGAAGAACAAGAAGAAAAGCGTGTTATTTTGTTTGTATTTTCGGGAGTGTGATAAAAAAGAGCATTTTCGGCACGATGCCGAAATATTATTGTGATTATTGCGACACATACCTTACGCACGATTCCCCCAGCGTCCGGAAAACGCACTGTACCGGCCGGAAGCACAAAGATAACGTAAAATTTTACTATCAAAAATGGATGGAGGAGCAGGCGCAGCATTTGATCGACGCGACGACTGCAGCGTACAAAGCTGGAAAGATTGCCCAAAACCCGTTCACCACTGTTCCACCGAAGCCGAATATTTCCATTCCGCCTCCGACCATGAATATGCCGCCTAGGCCCGGTATCATTCCCGGCATGCCGGCCGGTGCTCCGCCTCTACTGATGGGACCGAACGGACCCCTTCCGCCGCCGATGATGGGAATGCGTCCACCTCCGATGATGGTACCGACGATGGGCATGCCACCGATGGGCCTCGGAATGCGGCCACCAGTTATGGGTGCAGCACCGCCACAGTTGAACCAGAAAAGCTAAGGATAAGCTGAGCATTCTTGTCTCACATTCGCTCTGTAAGCTATAATTGTATTTGAACTCAAAATATTGAAATATACCTGACAATTGTACTGATGATGGAAGACGAATTTCTTTCTATTAACTAGCAGTGATTTATCCTGTTCGTATCATATCACCTTGCAAGTCTATAACATGGAGCTTCTATAAGGACGCCGTGCTGGGATAACTAATACAACTTCCAACAGAAACAAAACACCTCAAGCTTAACTGCTAAATACTTCAATGCTTTATTTTAAATTGCTTCTTTTAAATATGTCTCATTCAATAATGCAACAATAGTCAGGGGACGATTCGCTCTGATCCCTCATACCATATAGATAATTTGCCACCTATTAACTCATACCGTCGCATTCATCTGGATGCCTCTTCGCTTCACTTGTTGTCAGAACACAACGTTGTCTCACGCGCACACGAAACAAAAGGGGTCAAACAAAGTTGTAAATGCATACGATAAGCCTTAAATGCTATATAGCCTTGATATGAACCTACATCGAAATATGCCTAGTTCCATGCGAATTGGGCGCCTCTTTTTTGCATGATAATACTTTTCAGTTTTGCCTTTTGCTGTACCTCAAGCGCAATCGAATCGAATAATTGCGGTTTTTTTTTGTTTAATTTCTAACCTCTTTCTTCGCTCTCTCTCTCTCTCTCTCTCTCTTTGCTGTGAGATAATTGATTTTCATTTTCCAAATCGACACTGGAATCGTAGAGCGGGACGAAATATTTTAAGCATTAGGCCGGCGAAGCATCCACCATGTGCGCTTGTTTTACATCCTATGAAAATTTTGGCTGGCACCACCACCACAACCGCCAAACGAAATCCACAATTGCACGGTGGATGCTACCGCCATACCGTCAATATCTCTAGATTAAGTGGAAAATTTAAGTTCAAGTCTTTTTCTGTTTGTTTGCATAATTCAAGCAAACCGACGCGGCGTGGGAAAGCAAAAAAAACTAACCCACTGGCGGTGCTTGGCTGCACGTGTAAAACGGAAGGGCGTAAAACACGGGGAGAAATGAATTTTAAAACAATTTCACGAGCAGAATAGCTGCCGATTCTGAAGCTAACCGTTGGGTCTTCCGTTTGCGAATAAATATCTAAACAACAGGCGAACAAAAACATGAAATAAATTAGAATAAATTAGGATAAATACAATACAAGACCCACGAACACACACACGCCATGTTTGTTAAAAATAGAAGAGCAAGATACACTTATTTCAGCTACACACAGTTTGTTCTCTCCTTGTAGGGCGGATAGTCTGGAGCATGTGAGGATAGAATCTAGCAGTCGCTTGGTTACGACTACACGTGAAGTTGGGATGGGATTTGAGGTCGAGTGAATGAGCTAGTAGGCTTAGAGTGCCGTCTCTAGCGCTGCTGCCGCTGCCGCAGCCGCCGATTGCTTCGATGTAGCTGTGATTACCTCTCCCGCTTCGTCTTGGTCCCGTAACATCAGCTTTGCAGCGATATCCTTCACCAGCTTTCCACCGCGCGGTCCCGCATCGGGGCCGGCCGAAAAGCCGGCATACGATTTCGCCATCCGCGGTACCTCACCGCGCATAAAGTTATTCTCGTCCTCCTTGAGGAAAATGTTCTCCTTAAAGCTAGTGATTGTTTCCTCCACACCGCTCTCGAGTGTATCGTTTGCTTGGACAACGGTACTGCTGCTGCTGCCACTACTACTACTATTACTACTGCAACGCTTATCATCGGCACCGGTTCTGGCACCGTCTACTGGCAAGATGTCTTCCTCACTGTTCGCTTCCGGAATGGCCGTTGAGATGACGCCCGTGCGTATATTATTGTAGCGCCAGTTCGAACGTGCTGCCGCACCCTTACCTCCTGCACCTTTCGTCGGGGATCCACCACCGTAGCCTCCCTGCTGTGCTATCCGCCGGAAGCTGTACATCTTCGGCGACGCCGACATGTCCAGTATCGTCATATTACCCGCCGGTGAGCCCGGTTGCTCCTTGCTGGGCCGTGTACTGACCGTCTCCTTGCTCTTCTTCAGCATCTCCACGGCCGACATTTTCGAGCCGGGAGTCGCGTGCGATTTGGTGCCGTGAGCGAGTAGTAGCTTCTTGAAATCCATCAGACTCGTCTTGGGCGTTCCCAGCCGATCGGAGCAGGTCTTCGGTACCTCTACGCTGTTCGACGCCCAGCTGTGTCTACCACGCGGTGTCTGCGGTTCGAGCATCTCGCGTGGAGTCGACCGGCCCGAATGTACCGGTGAATTACCGAGCGAGCGAACGTTGGAAGAATTGGACAGTAGTCGGTGGTGAAGGATACTACTGACACCCGTCGGTCCCAACTCATCCTCCTTGGACGGAGTGGACGTTCGGAAGGGATTCGTTTGGCAAGGTTTGATCGGCGAAAGTTCGCTCTGTTCGGCCAGTATGGTGCGCAGACTACGATCCAACGGCCTCGGAACGATACCTCGACCCACGGCCAGTGGGGAAGGTTTGTTTGGCTTGTTGGGAATCGCATACAGACTGTTCGGATCGGACGCGTCCGGTACGGTAAGCGGGCTGGCCGGTGGACTAACGAAGCTTCCCGTCATTAACGCACGGGGCGGCTCATAGTCCGACCCCGTCCTATACGTCCTCGCATAGTCGGGCCGGGTCGAAGCCGGAAGCGTCGAGAGATTACGCTGGACGGTTAGCTTGTCCGGGTACCAGTTCCTTATGCTAGAACGGTCCAGTGAGTGAGCACCTGCAAAGAAGCGGTAGATTCAGGTCCATAATTACTTCAGATGAGCTGGCAAGTTTGGACAGCCCCCTTTTGGAATGGTGCAAATGTGTAAGATGTGATTTGTCCGCGTGTATGTATGTGTGCGAGTATGTTCACTACCCACTCTACTCACTCCCAATTACTGTGTACCGTGTGGGTATTCCGATGCGTAGAATGAAATAATGATGAAAGAAGACAGAAAAACAATACAGAATACAGTACAAATGAAAAAGCGAACAATTACTTTAAAAGCATCAACGTGTAACTTTCAGTAACGCAACTAATCAAAATCAACCACACACGCACCACAAACATTGTTAATAGGTTCGAAAGAACGCAAACACGGATAGTTTTTGACCGAAGTTTATTTAATAAGCAATAAAAGCACGAATAAACGTAATAGAACCAACTGCTTTGTACCATCGGTAGACACCGCGAACGTGTAAGGCTTGCAAGAAGAGTAAGTACAATTTGGAGCACAGAAACAAGCACCGCATGAAGCGGTCAAAAAACGGTCGTTAGAACACGAGTGTTAACTGCCGCGGCCACGAGAAGATTCCGGCATGTTTATGATTATGTACACTTACAACTAGAGAGCGACGTGTGTTAGTGGCCACATTGAAAACGATAGCAAGCAGGCCATGAAAAATTCGCGAATCGTTATTATGACAAAACAAACATGGCGTTGCGTGAGATTCTGCGCGTTTTTTTTGCGTGTTTGTTACTGGTAGCTACCTAAGATTTCCTCTCGCAATAACAACGTTTTCTGCACACACACACAACCACTTTCGTGGATGCTACTACTTGGTGCATTTGTGGGTGAATGTTGCTACTGTTGTGCAAAGAATGCGTGAACACGGAAGCGCTCGTTCAGCTTACCTTCGGGGTACGGTTTCGCATGGCCTGCTGCGGCTGGTGATGGTGTTGCTATGGGTGGCTGATACGCACCACCGTGCGTGTACGACGCACTACCCTCGTTCGCATCGACCCCGTACGGCGAGAAGGAGTGCATGGTGGTCAGTTCGCGTGGTTCCCGATGCGGAGGCTGCTGCACGGGTTGTTGCTGCTGTTTGGCACTGTTGGGGAGAATCGTCGCGACGAGTGTTTTCTTCGGCGGTTCTAGCACTACACTAGCGCCCGCGGAACCGACGGGAAACTGGGCACCGAGTCTGGACGCACCGTAGCGTGCGGATACGAGCGGTCGCTTCAGCTGCCTGTTTGTCGCCAGCAGCACCGGCGGGTTCGTTGTGCTCACTGTTGTCCCTACACTACCGTCACCGACGGCGTACTGCTGCTGCTGCTGCACCAGCGGTTGTTTACATTGCGTTTCGCGTGACGACACATCCTTTACGCATGGTCCGGGCGCAAACGTGGTGTGGGCTCCCTTCCGTCGTTTCAAGCTGTCAGATGAGAAAATTGCACGCCCGTTCGCATCCAGCTTCACACGCGCAGCACCCTTCAGCGCAGCATGCCTCGTCGCCGTACCACCAGCACCCGCCACCCCGGCACTACCGGCGCCATCTTGACCTGATTGTTGCAGCGCCATCGAGTGTTCGGTGGCGCTACTCGGCTCACCCTCACCCTTGTCAACGTCCATCGCGAGGAAGCTGCTACTCTCGCACTTGATATTGCACGGTAGCTCGTTCAGCGACACGTACTCGGTCTCTTCGTTCAAATTACCCGACAGTACCGTGGCCAGATTGCGACGCACGGTTAGCTCGTTCGGTGTCTTGCGACCCTTGGAAATCTCGACGTACTCTCCCTCGCCCAGCTCCTCCGGCGGCTGTTTCGACGTTCCTCCGAATCCACCCGTACAGTCCTCTTTCGTGGGTGATTTTTTCAAATGTGGCAAGGCACCCTTTATCCGGTCGAACACGTGGTTCAACGGGAGCAACGGGTGTTTGCGGAAATCTTTCGTTTTCTTCAGCTCGAACGATGCCGATTCCGTGAGGGAAGGACGGCGTTTGGTGCTGCCAGCACTGCCACTGGCATTGGCACTCTTCTCGGTGGTGACCGATTTGTTAACGGCCAATTTCGTGCCGCAAATCTGCTGCTCGTCGTCACTGTTCGTTGGCGTGATTATACACATCGAGGGAATGCGGCTCGTGTTGATGGTTGTCTTAACTTTCAGTCTTTCAGTACGCTCCACACATTCCACATCGGACGACTCGGAGTGTTCGGGTTCCGCAGTTGGTGGCAGTTTGGTTGTACTGCCGCTTTCCTCCGCCGGTGGTTCCGTGGCAATATTCGCCACATTGCCATCGGCTACATCGAGCCGGTTATTGTTCTCCTGTCGAAGAATCTTCAGCACCTCCTTCTGGATTAGCACGCCATTGCGCTTGATCGTTCCGGTACTGTCGAGGGTACTACCGAGCGTACTGCTCGAATAGCTCCGTTCCAGTGTTCCATTACTTGCCGTGCTATTGCTGCGATTCAGCTTCGTCAGCGAACTCTTACGCTCTGGGATTTTGGGAAGGTTTGACGCACTCGCGCTAACGCTCTTGTCTCCCTCGGCCAGCACTGTACAGATCGTGCCCGCCGAACTCGTCGTAGTCGACGTAGACCCCTTCCCGTAAACATCGTAATCGTTGTCCTGCGACACAACGGTCGTGTTGCCTGAGCTCGAGAACGACGTAATGCTCGACAAAGCCGTTGTCGATTGCAACGGCGTCATGGGTTCCTCCTCCTTAAGTGTCTTCAGACCGGAATCAACGTGGAACGACGTGTAGTAACCCTCCGTGTCGCACGAATACACCGAGCTCGTCTCGCCACCTTCATCGTGATAGTCAAACGTCTGCAAATCCGGCGTTATCGTACCCTCGCTCGTCACGCTACTCGAGGCGGAAGTGTTAAAAAACCGACGCCGGCTCACGATGGAGCTCGGTGGTGCACTGGAACTTATCGGATTGCTATGATTGAGGGACGTGCTCGAGGCACTCGACTTGGGGTGTGTGTTTGTCGTCGTAATCTCGCTTCCAATCGACGTCCGGCCCGACTCCGAGCTAGCGCTCCAGTTGCCGCTCGACGAGTGCGGTTCGTCCCTGTTGCCAAGGGCTGTGCGACGCTGCCGCCGTATGGTGGACGTTTCCCGCAGCTTCACTGGGTTGATCGAGGCCGGCAGGTACGTGCCGCCGAGGATGCCGCCGGTCGAGCTACGCTCCGACGAAGAGTAAGACGGCTTTCGATCGTGCGAAAGGCGCTTCTCCCGTTCGGTGCCCCGGCGTCGGCTGCCACCGATGCTGGGTTGACGCGCGAGCGTGGTATCATGGATATTGAAATCGTCAATGTCCTGATCCTTGTCGCGGTGGCTCGCCGACTCGCGGTTTATCATCCGCAACCGGTTCATGCCCCACTGCTTCAGCGAGTTGAAGTGCGACATCTTGTTGAAGCTCTTTGCCCATTCGGCCGAAAACGACGGCTCTTTGCGCAACAGATCGCCCGACTTGCTGCGAATCGCCGGCATCAGCTCACCAAAGTCACACACCGGATGCTCGTCCACGGTGCCACTCTCTGGTTCTCTGTAAGAAGGGTGTTTGAAAAGGAATCGTTTAGCGACAGTTTTGATAATAGTTCAGCCTTACGGGAACCGCGCAGTTAAGTGTGGTTCGGAACAAACACCCCCACTCCCGTAAAGCTGAAACTGAAGAGTTCTAAATCGCACCGTGTTAGATGCATTTGTTTGTTAAAACGCAACACGTAAGAAGTACAGCAAAACAAACAAACAAACAAACAACTCAAAGACGATCACAAAAAAAGCATAAACAAATGCGTAAGTTTTACAGCGACAACGAACACACACGTGGTTGCACGGCATGGGCCACCATAAGCTGGCCACCGCGCGGATGAAGATGATACGATGTTCAGTGTCCATACGGATGATCCCCACGCAAAATGGACCGTATCGAAACCCTACGGTCCCTACGTACCCCTTGTTGATGACCTCCGCAATCTCACGCTGATCTGAGCTGGCGATCGTGTTGCGTCTCTTGCCCCGTGGACGCCGCAACCGGGACCGCCTCCGAACCGTATCCTCTTCCGGCTTGGCATCGTCTTTCTTCGGGCGGGTGGTCGTGTAGCACACCAGCGATTTCCGCGTCGAGGACATACGATCGAACGCCCGTCCCGAGGTGTCGATTTTGATCGTTTCCGCTGGGAACCTGCGGCGGTAGAGGTAAAGGATGTTAAACATAAACAGGCCCGTGGTGGATCCGGCACTAGCGGTACGTACTTGGCGGCAAGCACTCGGCATTGTTCGGTCGGGGAAGGCAGCAGGTGATCGACGCGATCGTCTCCGCTGCCATTGCTGGTGACCAGCGTATCCGCCAGTGTTGTGATCGCGTCAATGTCGCTTTCGTCAGCCGTGTTGACGGTGGTGGGAGCATCGGTCAGATCGGACGGTGTCGTGACGTTTGCGCTGACGCTTGGTAGGACGGAATTGCTAACGGTGCTGCTGTTGGTGGCGATCTTCACGGAACAAGCGACGCCGGTCGTAACGTCGCCGATCGCCTCGGATGAGGTCCATTTGCGCAGATCTTGCACGGCGGTTGGCTGTTGGAACGTAAAATAGGGAGCAAAAACATTGAATATTTCTTCATTTTTAACGAAACGTGACCTCCACTGGATTGGAAATCTTTGAACCAAGTTTAATTTTGATGTTTAATTTTAAATACAGCGGATTTTGTGTCATTGAATCTTCCTCCGAAGCTGCTTTGACAGTTACGTCAGTGATCGAGTTTGATCGATGTCAACATCTCGTTATTTTGAATAGAATATCTTTTTTCAAGTGACGCTAGCAAAGTTAAGAAAAGAACCACTTTTCGACATGGAGAAAAAAGGTTAAAATGGCATCGAAGATTATCACGAAACCGCATCAAAAGTGTCGATTCCCAATTCGTGCGTTACAAAGTGCTACACAAACACACTGGTCAACGACAACGCAAACAAACTGTCGCAGACAATCGTCTGTTCCATCCGTTTGCTCAGCACTTGATCAAGTATGTTTGCCTATCGATAACGAAGGGTGAAACCTTCCACGCTGCCGGCGGTGTGGGGTGGGCAAGGAAACATCAATCAACAACAGCACGGCACGATACAGATTAGATTGGACGACTGGACGGGACCCGCGTCCCCCGCAGGTGTCGAACAGCGTTCGAAACAAACCCTCCCGAACGTGGAAGCCGGCGTAAGTAAACACCTTTTCTTGCGGTCGAAAATAAAACGTCGGCGCTTTGATACACCGGACGTGACCCTGATTCCCGGTCGGCATCATTACCGGGCCATCCTAACAGAGCTCCGACCATCCGGCTAATGAAGACCCACCCGTGGAACGTGCGTAACGTGATACATACCAGACTGATTTCGATGTCCTCCAGGTCGACGTTGTGAGCGCGGGCGTTCCGGCGCTGCCGGCTAAGTATCGGGGTGCAGATGAACGCCTCCGTGCTATTGCCGGCAATGTTACCCATGATGCGGTCCATCTCGGCGATCGTGGCGACTGGCGTCTTGGCGGCCGCATCGTACAGCTCCTGTACCGTCTCGGACCGGCTGGCCACGGTGAACAGGGCGGTGTCCACATGGTACTGCGTCTTGTAGTGGCTCTTAATTTGCACGAACGTATCGAGGTCACTTTCCGCTGGGAATCGTGCGAGAAGACGAAGGAAACGTTACACGCATAATTAAAGCGAACCCGAACGAAACAATCGAAGCGGCAAGAAAAGTACATTAGTGTGTGCCGAGTTGTCGGGGAGTCGGGTTTTTGATGTGGACAAATGATACCCCTCGCGGGCCGGCTCGGAAACCGCAACATCTGCCTCGATAGAGACAGTGAGAGGGAAACAGGGGGAGAGGTGAAGGTAGGATGATATTTCTCACATAACTCCGTCCACCTCTTTGGGGTACGAAACTGAGCCACATATTCAACTCCCGTGTTCCGATGTTAATTCGCCCTTACCTTTCTTCACCGTCGGCTTGCTCGGTGGATACTAAACGGATTGTTTTACGCCGGGCCGCTAATTAATGCCGCCGCTGTCTGCTCCAAATCGTTGCACATGTCGCGCATGTTTCGAGCCCTTGACACGGAAACCCGGCCGGTGGTAAGTTAGACTGATTAGATAGACCCAGCGGGTTAGCTCGAATCTCGAAAACTACACCTTTTCGGAGCGTGTAAATTAATGACTCGCTCACAGTGTGGCACTTTAGAGATAAGCTGGCAGCGGGCAGCAACGCATGATTGAAAATTAGGTGCAACATGCCCTGACAAAGCCGGTGAGTGAGGATCACATCGCATTAAAAGTGCTTCACACGACACCGAAAACACACACACGCGATTGCTTTGTTAGCGCGACAAGCCATTGTTGGCTCATCAGGAATGGCAAAAATGGCCAATGTTGAATGTGTAATTTCGCTTCTCGCGCCCGCCATTCGCCGGTTGGCAAGGATGCCGCAAATGTTCGGTTGTGCGGCAGTGCGCAACTTTTCTCAACACACACAGCACCACCGGAAGTCCTGAGCGGCAGTGTGCACGAAATAATAATGCCACACCATGTTCCATTGTGTTTCGAGCCAGGGGGAAACGATGATGGTTTTCGGGTGTGATGGCTGTGTTGCGCTCTCGATTTAAATAACAAACGGAAGATTTCTTCTTTTCGACCTAAAAACCGACGCGCTGCGCAGCGCAGGCAGGAGGACGAGCGACCATCTGGTCCAGCTGGGAAGGGCCGAAAGGGAAGGGTAACCAGTTGTCGGTCGACAAAATGTATGGTTGCCATGGTAAAAGGAGAGGAGGGGGGGATGGAAGTCGTTGCACTGCGTGTGCGGGTTGGTTGATGAATCGTGAGCATGCTCTGCCATGCGCTCGGTCTAACGATCCGTACCGGTACGCCATGGCTGCCGGGCAGGTAGAGACGTCGAGCGGTCGACCTCGAAGGACCAGGTGAAGGAAACGGAACACTAGCCGGTACCGGCGGTGGCAGTGTTGTCAAAGGAATGCATGAATTTGTGTTCGAAAACGTATTGTTACAAGCGTAACAAAAGCCATCACATCACATGTTACTTGGATTTGCTTTTTTTTGTCCTCGCTCAGATAAAGTGTTGCAGGTAGAAAATCCATATTCAACTGGATTGGTGATCCGTCCATCAAAAGATTCATTGCGAATTTAATTCGAATTTAATACTATATTTTTAAAATAGAGTATATTTAAGAGAAAATATCATCTATCTATGCTTGAATTATTTGTTCTTAAATTATACCTCAAATTTATGTGCCTTTTTTCTTTTAATTAACGGCCATATGAAGGGGATTGAAATCTATATCAAACATGACAATAGTCTATGTTGAGCTATTTTTCGAAATTAGTCACTAAATAATGCACACATTATAATCCTAAATATAGTTTAACTGAATAAAATCCATGTGATGGTCTCATCAATATGACCGGCACTGTATGCAGTTTTTGAACAAAATTGCTGATTGAAGAAATTAGCTGCAAATTGCTGATTCACGCACTGTGAACAATTTTTTGCATAATTGTTTATTTAACTATGACCGACTGGCATAAGTCCGAAGGTACGGTTAGCATCAGCCCTTGAGGAACCTTTACGATATGACTCATCAAGGGCGCCGGTAAACAATAGTGTTGATCGTGAGAAAGACGGAATTGATTACAATAGACAACAACAGTCTGCTACTGCACACGTTTTCATTACTTTAAATGGTGGTTGTACCATTTCGATTAAAACGTTTTGTTTCGACGCTCCCAGCGAAAGGCTGCTCTCGCTGTGACCTACTAAACTTTATGTTTTGATTTATCGAGTCAAATAAAGCCACTGTCACACAATCGGATCGGTTCTCGGGTTTCATAACGCTAGCACCGAACCGGTTCGACACCTCTGCCAGTCAAACAGCGTCAGGCAGGAAAAAGGGAGTGAGAGAGAGAGAAAAAGAAAAAAACGATTTAACGCCCGTTTGATGGACGGGTTTTGCGCGAAACCCAAACACGCTGCGGCACGGTATTGGTGTGCGCGCGGCCAGTGCGCAATGATCCAGCATCAAACGTGCGGTCCGCGCAGATAAAGGTGTGTGCGCGGTTCCCAACATACGTACACAAACACCACTACCTGTGCCCAGCGAAACGAGTTGCGCGCACCGATCGTTCCAACGCCGATCTTCCTGCTCGTAAGAGCATTCCAAGGAGGGTACGTACGACGATTACTTTCCCTCCCCTTTCTCCCCCTTCCCACTTGGGAGCGCACCTCACCGTCTCCCCTATTGGTGGGAAGACGCTGGTAATGATTTTGGACTTGAACCCGCCGCCCGTTCTGAAGGGAGAAAAAAAAACGATCGCAAATGGGAATGTCTGGTGACAACTGGGTCCGACAGCACCAACAGCAGCAGCCGCTCATAAAGATGCTGTGTGGCAAACGACGAGCAGCGGCAGCTGCTGCTGCTGCACGCCGAGTTTTTCAAGATGCGACAACGGCGACGACGAACCCGCCATCCCGCCGGGCCTCCTTCCCAGAAACTCGAAAAAGGGGCTCGTCTGCCACGAGAAGGAAACGCTTCGCCACTTTTATCTCCTCTTCGCTGCGCTCTTCCGGCACGGGCTTTATTTGCTCGGTAATGGAAATCCGTGGCGTGCAGGGCGTCGCAGCGTCTTTTACCATTACGTCACCCGTAATCTCACGGCTTTTAGCTACAGCCGAGATATGGCTGGCTGGTTGGAGATTTTCTTTCACCACCGTGGATCGGAAAACGGTTTCGGTGCGGGCCGAAGAAGAGGGTGCGCGCTGGGAGGAAACGAACAAATAAAACCAAAAAAAAGACGAGAATCGTTCATGAGCCCGGAACTAAGTAGGCCTCGACGCGCGCGCTTGCGAAGTAGAATGTCTGGTTTGCTTCGATCGCCACAGATGGAGCTAATGGGTTATTGATTTAAACCATGCCTACTGCGACGCCACAACGAGAAGGTTTGATGGGGCGGGGAAGCTTAGGGGTGACCTGGTGCCTGGTCGCACTGGATACGGGGACCTTTCGGACGTTACTTACGGACTGTGACCTGCTTCGGATCGAACTGCTCCACCTTCTGGGACAGCCGGTCGATGCGCTGCTTGATGCCGAGCGAGCGCTCGTTCACGCTGGCCAGCTCCTGGTGCAGCTCGGTGAAGATCTGGTTCGAGATGTAGACGAGCGAGGCGAGCTGGCGGAGGGCGTTACTGAGCGTGACGTTGGTCAGCGCCTCGAACTCGTTGTCCGCCACCGGGATGGTCGGTGCGGCCGCGTACGGCTGCAGCGCCAACTTGGACGAGCGGGCGATGTACTTCGGGGTTACGACACGCTTCACGAACGGCATTTTGCCTCATGTTGTTTTCACCTGGGTGGTCGGGCCGATTTTAAAACAATACACACATTGGGAACCAACACTCGCCACACACACACACACACACACACTTAGGCCAGGTAGACGGAGACGCCGAAAACACTGACACCGTCAACGAGACCAACTGCAATTCGGTGGAAAGATTTCAATTAATTTTCTTCGATCGTCGACGCGGCGCACGGCGCTTTTCTTGTGCTGTAAAACAAAAAAAACTCACACCACCGTGCGCGCACGTACATCACACACTAGCGCATCGGAATGCGAACACGGGGATGCTGGACAACCGATGGACGCTCAACACACACCGCCCGGACACCACGTTCGAGCGCGTGGGAACCGAATTTTCCACCGAAACACTCCGATTCCGCTGGCGTTGCTACCGGAAGGATCACTCCGAACTTGTTAACCGCCGGATATGCATGCTACGCGCAAGCCTAGGCGTTTTTTCTTTTTCTTTCGGTGTCGACGAGCGGCAGCAGCAGCCGCGACCACAATGTACGTCCTAGTGATTGGCCGATTTCTGAGCAACTAAACTATTGAGTGAGTGGACCAAACCGCGCTCAGCCTACCGAGGGGTGGTTTGCTCACCCCTACCCTTCATAGTAGGCCGATAGCTGGACAAAAGTTTCAATGACAGGGTGAGTGTGTCACACTATAGTGAGTTTGATATTTATTCATTTTTTCATTTGTTTTTGTTATACAATTAATTACCTGTAAATTGCAATTAATGATTTGATTATTTTACAAAATCGATTTAAGTTTTGTAATTTTTAAGATCTCCAGGAGCTTCTTTCTCAAACGAAGTGTTTTGAAACGTCGGTAGAAAATTATTAAAAAATAAGGGTATTTAAATGCCGACTTTCATTGCTATTATTTTTTAACGTTTACTTAAAGCCAATCTTATTTTCATTTCTTTTTTGAACTAAGGGTTTGCATGGGTTACAGCGTATGCATGGGCTTCATGCACTATAACCGATTAAAAATCGAGAAAATGTATGATTGAATCGAGAACATTGATGCAAAAATCTTAATTTACTTTAGGATGAACTGTTTGAGCTAAGCAAATCCAGATTCTCTACAAAAAAAACAGTAGAAAATATAAATGGATTCCATTTTCATTATTACTTTTTTTCGTTTCGAATAACCACACCCATACCCATAGTGCGAGTGAAATACGTACGAGAGAAAATGCAACTCAACATAGAGTGCCACTCGAAGCATAAACACGCACACATGCACGGTTATGCATTTTCCCATACGCAAACACACTCATACACATACACACACGCACACCCACACGCACACACATATGCCACACATTCCGTCGGCGATCATGCAGCTCACTGAGCACTCATTCGGAGCGACGATCACAACGTAGGCGGGGTACGGTTTGAAGCATATTTGTGTGCGGTTCCCTTTTTTTCTCAGTGGCTCAGTGACGCGAAACTGACGTCTTTCCGGTTCGGGTGCATTGTGCGATCCTGCGGAAGGACTTCCCGTGCGCTTCCATCCCGTCCTGGACGGTGCAAATGCAGCAGATGTTCCCGCGTGCGCTTGTATGCGAGTAGTTGCAACGTTGGAATTCTCCTGCTTTACACACTCACACGGACACACTTATGCTGCCCGTTGCGCGGGCTTATGCTGCTCGCTGTGCGCTTGTGTATGTGTGTGTGTGTTGGTTTTGGGTATGCGGCGCCGTCCGTGTACGTGCCGTTACATTTGCCGGGCGGCTTACCGGCAGGTCCGGCGCTGGGAGTTGGGGTAGAACGAGGCCATAAATACGACGCCGATGCCGAGCGAAACGATCGGACGTGAGTGAGAGAGAGAGAGAGAGAGGGAACGAGTGGGAGTTTGTGGTGCCGGAGCCGGTTTTTTTTTCGCTCCCGACACCGCCACCTCGCTTTGACACTCCAGTGTGTCGCAACTTCTTGGCACGGCACACAACGTCACTCCCGGCTGAACTGCTGAAGCCAGCATAATGCGCCTTACCGAAGCCAATTCGGAGGTTGATTTGTCGGTGGGTTTCCCTTTTCGACGGTGCAACTACCCACGCAGTACCAGCAGCCCGCGACCGTACGAGGCTAACGATCGCGCGTGTATGCGTGCGGGCCGCTTTTCATCCGTGGCGCTCTTTCCTTTCTTATTCGTCGCTTTTGCTCACATACCACACGAAAAACCACTTGACCACTGCAACGGACAGCACGGCCGTGTGCTTCGGCCCCCATTCACTTCCCTTCCCAAACCCACCCTTCCTGGCTTCTCCAGTTCATTCATGCGCAAGGGTAGGTCAAAGTGTTGCTTTTGTTTCTGTTTCGCTGTTGCGATCATTCCCCTCGTACGGGGTTCGAAACAGGGCCGCACTCGTCCCCACCAGCGCAGCATATGGGAACGAGGCAATTGCTGGTTAATTCATCTTTTTCTGTTTTACGCGACGAGGGAGCGATAGTCTGAGCGTAACGGTCGACGCAACCACCTGAAGTTCGGTTTAAAATTTTTCGGTATTTTTTTTCCCTAACTGCAACGAACGCGACGCTCCGTCTGGGAGGTGGGACGATTCGCGCCCGTCTAGAGGCCGCCTCACGCAACCGGCGGCCCAGTGGGCGTTGGCCGGGGAAGGGCGAAAGGACTCGCCGGGTGCATCCCGCCCGGGTAGGAGGTGCTGCGGGATAGGAAATTGAAAACGGAAAGCCCTCAACGGCACCCCAAAAACGGGGTGTCGCATCGGAATTGAGGCGAACCGTCGGAGAAAAGGGGCACTCACGCCCGCATCGAAGCACAGTTATTTAAAACAGTGTTTAGGCAGGGCCCAAACGATAAGTAGCCTGGGACGGCAGGCATGCGGAAAGCGGGGCCTAATGTTTCTTGCAACATTGATTAGAAGGTCGCTGGCGTCAACAATACTCGACACTAGTTGGACGTGTGTGTTGGTAACAAGTTTCTTCCGATCGTGGCCTACTATAGAAGGTTTCAAATCGACTTCAGTTCAGTGTCATGGTTGCGATTTTTTTTCCAAATTATTTAAAAAATCAACTCGACTCGATTTAAAATAGCAATGAGCTTATTCATTGCTAAATTACTGGCTGATGACGCAGAGACTTCGTACGGGTAAGCTCAAGTTGCAGATTACTCGAATTACCATAAGCCATGGTAATCCGATACCTTCTCTTTACTCGATTTCAGCAGGGATTAACTAATGTTAGTGGCACTTTTACTTGCGGGGCCAAAATTTTGTATTTTGCCGACAGGCCAAACAGACTTGTTTGATGGAATGATTCTTGAAATAACGAATTCGAATATTTGAATATTATTTATTTATTTATTGAGTATTTTTGATATTATTTTAAAAAAAGTATTCAATGCTTAGAATCTCCTATAAAGCGAAAATATATTTAAATATTTTTAACTTTTACATTTAACAAGCCCAAGAGTGATACATCATGAAACTTATCCCATTTCTTTCGAGAAAAATCAATCATCTGATCCGATTACGGTTCAGCCGGGTAGTGCTAGTGTAAAATAAATAAGCCGACCGAAAAACTGCCCACTACATGATCGCCCTTTATGGTTTTTGTTACATCTTTCAAACCGTTTGCCACTGCCCGTTTATGCTCCAGATGCGAACGAAACGTGCGCATAATCCCAAACAACGACCGTGACCGGGTAGGCCGATACAGAGCGCGCCGAAGCAAAACCACGGTTTACAATGTGTTAAATCGGTTTCAGTTTCGGTTGCGGCCACACAACACAACCCGCCAGATAAGCCGTTCGGTGCGATACTTTCCGTAAACGGGTCGCCGATTACACCGCGGCCAACTGGTCAGTGTTTTTTTTTCCTTCACCTTCTTCAAAGCACTATTTTCGTTCGGGGCTCGTACCCGGATTGGATGCTGATAAGATTTCGCCCATTGACCGCGCACGGTGGACACCCGCGAGCGTGTAAATGTAAATAAGCTTGCCCTTGCGGAGGTCACCCCTTTGCGAGAGGTACCTGTGATCTGGGGAAAGGGCGAGTATTCAGGGGACACAAATCACCATTTTATGGTTCGAAAACGATTTGTTGCAGTGAGACCCGAACGAACCCATACGAACCGGCACCGTCTCAGGTGTCTCGTGTTTCGCAGTCGGTGCTGCTGTCCCGAAAACGTCAATTCTCACGTCCCTTTCCCGGTGGGCGTTCGACTGCTGGGTGTCTGTGCACGGTCATAAAGCAGCAGGCTGCGGCTGCGACTGTCAAGTTGGGGGAAACCTTACCGGCTTCCCGACCTTACCTGCCTCGTCACCGTTTATTCCGACCGATTCCCGTAAAGCACAGGATCATTATTCACGCTCCCGGATATCCGGTACTGCGCGGGTACCTACGGAGAATGTCCTTCACACCGTCGTCCTTCGGCAGTAAATGAGGAAGCAAAAAACAAACGCATAAAGACACACGCAAACGACCGAAAGCTTCAACCAAGCAAACATGTTTATTTCAGCTAAATATTGTAAATACGCATCATTACAAAGACGTGATGTACGTGAGTGTGTGTGTGTGTACGTGTGTTTGTTTGCATCGGTACGTGTACGTGAGTGTAGCTGTGTGTCGGAAAATGAGAACATGGAAGAATCGACAAAGAAAAAACAAACACATATCGCAACGAGTTTCCGATAGATAGGGTACCTGGCCTGCTGGAAAAAACACAGATACGACGCGAGATGTAGGCGAGAGGAGCATCGCACATTATCCGCACACACCGCATCTTTTATCTTGTCCTGGTTCGCTGGTTATGTGTTCTTCTGCTCAATCCGTTCTCCTTCTTTTCTTCACTGGTTTTTTTACTTTTGGTTTCCTGTTGCCTAATCCGTCGTTTTACTCTTTGTTTGCCTCTCTCTCTCGCTCCTTCCGCTACGTTACGAAACTCACGGGCATTTTTTGGGCTTGGCATTTGCAGTTTTAGAATGGTGGGATAGAGTAAGGTAATTATTATTATCATAATTGTTATTATTATTATTTGATGATGATAGGAATCTGATGGGCGGCATTTGGTAGATCGTTTTTTTTTCTCCTGCTTCACTCGTGTTCTTTTTTTTTTTCTCTCGGTTCCGTTTCCTCTTCTTTACACCTTCCGTGGAAAAAACACATGCTTTTGTTAACTGTTTTTCCAACATTTTGCACCCCCCTCGTGCACGGGGTAGTAGCTATCGACTCTTTCGCGGAAAAGGGTTTTATGTGTTATGCTTTCGCCAAGTCGTTTTGGACAAGAGAATACATTTAACGCTTCCAAGCTGGCCGTGTTTGTATGATTGTACTGAGCAGTCTGAGATTGTATTTCGTAGTAGTTTTTGTTTGTTTAGTTTAGTTTTGCTTAGTAATTTTATGTGTCGTTGGTGGGAAAGATGAAACGATGGGTGGGTTTGGGTTCCGGTACGATCCGAACGCTCCGGAGTGCCGGTGAAGCATCTTGTCGATGAGTCGGAATACGAGGAAACAAAAAAAGGTGAATTTCAAAATCGAAAACTCTATTGTTTCTTTAGAAGTATTCTTTAGAAAGGAACACATGATACTGATAAATTTTAAAGTATTGCTTTCCTTTTTGTATCTCTCTTTTCCTCTCTCTGCTTCTGTCTCTCTTTCTCACTCTTTCGTGTACGAAATGCATGTGTATTACAAGTGCACCTGCAGTTTTTTTTGTCACCAGCTTCTAACCTCACATTTCCAAGATTTCCAACATGAGTCTTGCAGTTCCGCAGTTGAATTGCTTCCTTCCGGTGTTCTCTTCTATACGAGCTACCAACGTCGGTTGTGTCAAGTGATTAGCCCTTGTGTAGCGCTTCATCGTTCTCCCACTTTCGAGTGGTTCTATCCGTTTCGTCCTCCCTTTTCCATTCTCCCCTTTGATGTTGTTTGTTTACTCCGATGTCATTTTTTTCCAAACTTTGTGTAATCCCAAGCGTCGGTGTGATTCTTTCTTCGGAAAGCGGATTTACTGGTTTCATAACTTTCACATTCCACATCCTTTTCGTTTCCTCTCACTCTTTCTCGCATATGCATTGGTTGTTCTTTTACGCCCTGCTTTTCCGCGTCTTACGATAGTTTGTGCTGTCGTTCGGGTTCTTAACGTGCATTTAATCACCTACTTTCTTTTCCCATTGCAATTTATCACATTTCCGTATCATCTCGACGCTTTTTGTGGTTGTCGAAAAAATAAACAAAACAAGAAAGAATGCGGGAGGGAGAGAGAGCAGAGAGAGAAAGATAAAAAAAGGAAGTAAAGAAAGATTGCAAAAACAAAATTTAAAAAAAACAAACAAACAAAAAACATGCAAACATTGTGCAACGCGCCACATCACGGGTTCAATCACGAGGGCAGCGCCTACTGCAAGCGCCACCTGAAGCCACTTCCACCTTGGGCGAAAGGTGCGTGATTTGATGGGTTTTTATTTTTCTTCATTTCATTTCGTTTCTCTCCACGTGTCTCGGTAGTGCGGCGGTACTGCGGGAAAACCCAGTCCACATCCAGGACACCGGGAGCACATGTATGTTTCGGTGGGTATGAGCATGATATGGGGGACCGTTGCCGAACGGAACACCACCTCTCGCAGGTGGAACGCAAAACTCGAAACGGGGGAAGGGTACTGCTGCTTGTGTCTTGCTTCGTTTTTTTTTGTTTGGTTTGGTTTTAAATCCACCATGTTCACCGTCACCATCGGTCGGTTTTTTTTTTGCTCGGTAATGCGTGCCAATACAATAATCAATACAAACTAAGAATATGTATATCTATATATATGTATATGTATATGTATGTGTATATATAAATATCGCCCGAAACCGCATCGACGTAGGCGATGGCGGCTGTGAGCAATTGCTACGACAATGTTATAATATGAAGCACGGCCGTTTGTTTTTCTTTTCTTCCGTATCTGATTTTGTGTGTTTGTTTCCTTCCGGCGTTTTTCTTTTAATCCTTCACCAAGTGTCTTGGGTGTTTGCGCGTGTATGTGTGTGTATGTGTGTGTCTGTGTTAGTGTGCGTGTGCCTCTTCCCTACTAGCCTTCACGATGATGCTCTTCTAGCTGGCGCGTGTATAATATAATATTGGTTGATTTTCTTCACTAGTGCACTCTTGTGTGTGTCTATGTCTGTGTGTGCGTCGCTTTGTGTTAAGTGTTTTATCTTGTTTAATTTGTTCGCTTTCGCACTTGGTTTCGCTTTCGGGTTTTTGTTCGATTTTTTTTCTTCTTTACCTTTGTTTCTTTGTTTCATGTCACAATAAGCCAAACTTAAGCACAACTATACAACAATGCTTGCGTATTTACAACGTTTTTTTTTTTGTTTGTTTGTTTTGGTTTTCATTTCATTTGGTTTGTATGTACCATGAATGCAACTCGCTAAATGCTCCTCGATTTTTTTTGTTTCTTCCATCCGCCCCTGCCCCTGCCGCTTCTGGAGAACCTAAGTAAAGCGCGATCGCGCGGTAGGAGTGCGTGGTAGGGTGCGGTGGTGAGGAGTGGTAGTCGATCGGTTAAGGATGCGTTAATCGTCAATCGGAACGGAAGAGCTGCGGGACAGTGATTACGGTTCTAGCTTCCCCGCCACCGAAGGGAACAGCCTGAAACTACTTGCCACAAACGTAAAAGCGTAATGCAAGCGTAACACGACTACTGACATGGTGGTGGCGACAAATGGGTGTATATTTGTTTGTGTGTCGTGTCTTTAATCTTCACGCCCTTGAGTCGAGTGGACTGACGGTTTCGTTTGACCTCCACTAGACTGTTGATTGCATAAATGCAACCGCGCTCGGTGAAGCCAACACATAACCTACAAATGGTCGCCCACGTGACCGCTCAATGGCCGCCAGGGTGCACTTGCGGACACAGGGCAAGAAGTTACGATTCTAGTTGCTAGGAGTATTAGCGATAATATTGGCAACGAACGAAATAAAAAAAACGTCCTACTTGGGGACAAAAAAAAAACACTGGAAGAAGTCGGACGACAAACTTCCCTAACAAGCGTTGTAGTGGTAACGACCTTCAAGGACATATTGATTGTTGAATACCGATAACTCAACTCATTGAGCAGGATATGCGTGTAAAGCTTTCAGTGTATTGTGTATAGTTGCGATCTTCTCGATAAAGATGGCTCCGCG
>JXWZ01007387.1:0-23391 GCA_000956215.1 Anopheles farauti No. 4 | reverse complement strand
GCGGTACCTTCTCGTGGTACTATCAACCCATGCTGATGCTGTGCTCTTGGTTCGTGTCAGCCGAACCACTATCGACCGGATGTGTCGAATGCTGCACGGTACCATGGTTTACACCGACCGTTCCACAAATATATCGATTTTTCCGTACAGAAATGTCCGTAGTTCGTCTGGTGGATGATATCGCGCTCACTTTCACACATAGCAGCGGTATGGTCGTGAAAAGCTCGGTAAATAGCAGCCCAAGATGCATTGATCAGGAAGGAAAGATGCTGTGATGTCGTCGAGCGTGTGGAGCCTATATACTAAAGGATAAATGCTTTTTCATACCATCAACGAGCTCGCATACATCCAAACCATAGCAGAGAAAGGGGCGTGGAAGGGATGTATGCACGTGAACGCACGAGTTGTTTAACCTAAGTTTGTTTAGGGTCGAAGCAGAGTTTTCATTAAAAACTTCAAATCCTGCTTGCCGAAAAGTGCTGTAACTGGTGATGCGTGTTGAAATTAAAAAAAAACGCCCCAAAAACCATGAAGACCCTCGGTATTTAGTAGACCCTTGGGGATGAATTTAATTAGCCCAGGGTGTGTGAGTCCATTTGCTTTGTCCGATGAGAATAAAGCTAGAAACATGTTTTAAACTTTTAATTTGGATTAGCCGAATGAAACAGAACGATAAGCTGACCGTGACTAGCCAATGAAATTATTTGTATAGCAAAAATTTGCTGTATGTTTTCCTGTGCTTTTTTGCAAGATTAATTTAATTCATAAGTGAATTTAGGTATGTTCTACAAAAAACTTTTGCTCTAGGCATACAACGAAGAGGTAGAGAATAATAATAACAAAGTGACGACAGAGAAGTCTATTTTACTACCCATAAATTGAAGTGGCGACTGAGTTTTCAGAAAAGAAAATAAACTGTTCAAAGGCCACACAACCAACTAATGATACAATTGTGATCAAAACTAACAGATATGCATCAGGGCTACATTGGATGATATCCTTTTTGTTATATAATTTGACATGATATTTATTTTATCTGCTTAATTCTCAGTACAATCACTTAAAAAGTGTTCAGTTTATCATACACCAGAAAGTACAGCTGCATAAAAACTGTCTAACGCGAAGGGTAAGCCCTTTTCTGAACGGGGTGTTATTCGGCATCGGAAAATCCCGTTTGAAGTAACTTTCCTCGCACAGCCTACACCAGTTTCAAAGTAATTTAAAAAAGCCCAACCCAACACAACCGGCCACGTTGCCAGGTTGTGGGCAGTTTGCTCGCAAGTGAAGTTTTTATTTTTATTTTAAATCTCTCGAACCACTCGTCTGCCTGCGATAGTCGAGCGAGTTTTTCTTTCATGTACACCATACGAAAGCTCCGTGTGTGTGTGTGTGTGTGTGTGTGTGTGTGTGTGTGTGTGTGTGTGTGTGTGTGTGTGTGTGTGTGTGTGTGTGTGTGTGTGTGTCTCAGGATGTTTCCGACGGTCTCGGTGGGTCCAAAAACTGACCCAACGCCTGCTTCGATCGATGCGTCCACTCGCTTTGGATCAAGGTAAACCGGTTCCGGTCGTTACTAGGGAATGGCGACGTAAGGCGACGAATACCAAAACGACAACGGCTACTACTACTAAGCTCCGGTCGTGATCGCGTGTTGTCGATCGCTGTTGAACTCGACGGGTTTGAACGAGGAGCTCGAAGACCTGTTTGCGAGACCTGTCTGTGAGACACACGATTATGACACACACTCTCGAACGCCCATGCGTCGTTTCGAGGGTCGATTGACATTCGGGAAAGACGGTTGAACTGTGTGGCCTACGGGAACGGATCCGGAACGTGCCTTTCGTGTTGCCGTCGATTTCGCAGTTTGCGTGCGGACTGATGGACGTGCCATACCTTCCGGTGCTGACGTCTCGACGCCACTCCATCTGTTTTGATACGTTAGTCACGAACCACGCCGTATGAGATAGAAATGGAAAAGTTGACTCTTCCTCACCTTTCCACGGTGGCCTGTTTAGTATTCCAGTCAACAGGCTTCTTTCTACGGTGCGCTTGCTGTTGTTGGTCTTTCCTCACTGGGGCCCACCCCATACGCCCGGTCAGAAATGGAAGTCACGTTCTGCCGTGTTGTACAAGCGTCAACCACGTCGATGGACAAAAGCTCAGACACTTTGCTTTCCAAGCCAACCACACACGGTGAGTTCGACGTCCGATCGATACGCGGGAATTCTTCGATTGAAATTCTTTCTCCGCATTTGAGACGCTACATTGCGCATTAGACATTTATTGCGAAACGGTACGATGACACGGTAAATGCATTAATATTTCCTACGCGCATGATTCAAGCCGTGGCTTCGAAGTACCGAGACGAGTTATTGGACCG
Organism: Anopheles farauti No. 4; assembly: GCA_000956215.1. Classification (NCBI taxonomy): domain Eukaryota; kingdom Metazoa; phylum Arthropoda; class Insecta; order Diptera; family Culicidae; genus Anopheles; species Anopheles farauti No. 4. Next base: position 21,014 of record JXWZ01007387.1, on the reverse strand, counting down.
GTAAGAATGGCAAACATTAATCAAATCCACCCCATACTCCCTTCGCCTTTGTATTTCATCCTGCCTTCCGCTCGGTAAGCCAAATTTTCTCACGTCGGATTCGGTGTCTCCATCTGGTCCTCCCGGGTCGTCCTGGATTGTCCCGTGGTCCAATTTTGTACCGAGTATCATTCAATCGGGCACATGCAAACAATCACTCACACGCATACACACGAATATAGGCAGACGATGGCAGGATTTGTTGGAAATTCGATGATTCCTACACACAGGAACGCAGGGTCGAGGAAAATGGTTATCGATTAATCACGTCTGAAGGCCACAATGCTGCTTTCGCACATAGTAACGGCCAGAAAAAGCGCGAGCTGAAATTTTCTAAACAAGATGCCGTAAGGATTTTCAGATTATAAACAAGTACTGAACAAAATTAGAGTGAAATGGAACAGAATTACCTTTTCTGCTTACCTCAGCCAGCCAGCATATGTTTAGATGCGTATGTTTCAAAATAAAAATGAAGTAGAATATGCTTCCTCAACTCTGCTATGTCTCTGTTTACTGCCTCTTCCCCTTTCTCACTCTTGTTTTTAAAAAACCCTTTTGATCCTGTTTTTGATAGAACAAAGCGATTGCTTTACCACAACATCTAGATACCTTTGGATATGAATTGTGACGCTACGTTGGTTGGTCACTGTAACACTCTACACATCGTGGCACATGCGTACAGTGCTGGGTTTTTGATAGGCAACGATACTTACGCTCAAACAGCATTTCATAAAAAAGGAACGTTAGAAAGAGATAGAGAAGCGATTCGTAAGCAAGGCTAGTAGAACAAGCGGGCCATTTCTCGTGACTTCTTCGTCTTGTACTCTCGATCCAGCCCGATACATAAACAACAACACGTTAATCCTACCATCTGGCTGTTCTTCGACCCTGTTCCACCCTGTCCTACTACTGCTACCACTACTACTACTACCACTAGGGCAAACGCCAGGAATGTTCCGAACGCCTGGTTGTGCGTATATCGATCCACCGGTTTGACGGACAACCGACAGCCGACCGAAAACCAGCCCTGTGTTGGTGCGCTTCTGCTCACGGGAAATCCGCCCGAGGAAGGAAAAATCGATACGCGTTGTGCACGATAGGGAGGAGAAACCAGGTGGGCCGCCGGGCGGTAGGGTGGTGGTTATTTGCACAAGACTTGGCACAACGCAACCGTGACAAACGTGATGAAATTTGTTTTTCAATTTTGGCGTAAATTTGATTTCCGTAATCAGTGCAAAAAGTGGAGCTTGTTGTGTTTTTTTTTTATTGTTTTCTTTCATATCATAAGTGCTCCGAGCTACCGATGAAGGTAATAAAATGAAGTGAAGATTGGATTGAAAGTTTGTAATGCTATTTGCCGTCAGGTTTCTGTTGTCTTGTGCAGAGGCAAGATAAATGAGATAGTTCATCGGCGTTGACAATTATACAATGCCAAATAGCGTGCGGAGAGAAAAGAAAGAATGATAATCACGTGTGAAGAAGGTTAGAACAGAACCACACCCCTTGTTAAGTCACAGAGCCGGAACGGAAACGATGGACCCGGATGGAAAAGGACATGCTGTCAGAGCTACAGGGAAGAGTACGAGAAAGATATAGGGAAGAGTTCAAGTGAGCGAGAGAGCGTGCGAGAGTGAGATAAGTAGCTTGAAAAGGAAAACGGTATCGTATTGATTTTTTCGCTAGCCGAGAAAAATATGTTCGTCCCAGACCCTGGCCAACTTCATGCTGTAGTCGTCGTCGTCGTCGTCGTCGTCGTCGTCGTCGTCGTCGTTGTCTCGGTCGACGTAATCCTGTCAGCACGAGGCTGGCTGCCAGTCAGGCAGTAGTAGTAGTAGTAGTAGTAGTAGTAGCAGCAGCAGCACCGGGACGACCGATTATCGATCCCACAGCCCCATCCCGGGGTCTGGGATCTGCCCTGGTTTGGTCGGCAGTCCTTGGGATGCGTGCGGTGCAGCAGTCCTGTCATTTCGCAATCGTCTCCCAACCGGCAGCACCAATACCAGCGGACAAAACTTCCGGACACAAACACTGCGCCATTCTCGGATCGGGTCACGCTTGTGGACGAGTATATACAGCGTCTGTACACGGATAAACAAATCTATGACAAGGGCGTTTTCGAGGGCGAAAGCATTCCACGCCACGGTTGTGTTGGTTCAGCTTCCGCTACCCTGTACCGAAGCTGCTCCTACGGTTGTCCTGGGGTCTTTTTTTTTGGCAGCTTAAATAGCTCGCCTTCTTTTGGGGCGTATCAGAGCGCGTGCTGGTGTGTACATAAAGGATCCGATGTGAAAGCCGAAAGCCACCCACAACATAACCTTCCGAAACGAAGCGAGCATGGCGGGACGGAAAATGCACATTTGAATGAATTACATCAGCGGACCGAATCATACCTCTCTTTCTCGTGGGTGAATTATTAAACCGCACGGAATGAATCCACTTAAGGACGCGCGACGAATCACAACGGAGGCCTGCTGCAAAACGTGCATTTTTGCATCATTCACAGCTCACTGCTTTAAGATCGGATTAAACGAAACGTGCCAGTGTCCATTTTGGCTAGCCGAAATTAATTTTTCTTTCTCCTATGTACGGTATTTCTGGAATGCAAAGTTCTTTCTAAATGGCACGGCCTACCATGCGCCTCCATTGAGAAGGAAAGCAATATTGTGATGAATTATCACACGCATACCAATGTGAGGCTAGAAGCATATATCATAGCAACCAATATGAGCATCTCGTGCTGTATGTACTTGCTCCATAAAACTGACTTTTTTCTTCTTTCCCATCATTGTTACAGTAAAAGTTAGCAAGTTACCATTTTAGCTTCGAGCGTTGATATTTTTACTCAATTGCAATGTGATATTCATGTAAAATATCAAGCGTACATCAAGTGACACTAGGTCACTGCTTTATTTTTGGAAATCTATCAGTGGACCTGATAAAAACGGCGACGTTGATACAGTACGCTCGAAATGAAATCGATCTGCTTTATCGATCGATCTGCTTCCGTGGGCAATTCATCGTACGCCGCGACCGATACGACAACCACCGATAACGGTAACGCGTCACTGCACATGGAAAGAAGGACCAGAGTGGCCCAAACGATAAAACAAAAAATCCTTTCTATGTCAATAAGACACCTTAGATAAGATAGGTGCGAGCTCGTTCACTATCAAGCACGGCACGGAGGTTGTAAACAGAACTCCGGCCGGCTGTTTATCAGCCTTTGGAAACTCCAGGCTGATTCAACATGTATCCCCTTGGTCCCTCTCTTCCTCCCTCCATCAACTGCGTGTAGTGATGCGTTTTAGTTTCCTCACCTTCCGCAGTTGCAGCAAAAACTGAGCTCGTGATAAGCGATCCCGCGTGTTTTACGCCTTATCGGACGGAGCTGTACACTCTGCCAGCCTCCGTCTGGTTACGGGAAGTTTGTGCCCTCTATGCGTTATCTTATCTCAAAGGGGAGAAATATAGTGCCTAGTGGCACGGAGTACAATCGTGACGCAAGCCGATCATGACAAACGGTGTGTTTTAAAAAATGCGATTTGAAAAGCATATACCTTGATAGAAGAAAAACTAAACCCCCTGGTTTGTTAATTATTCTATAATTCATTCAACTGGCTCTATCGAGCGCTGGGAGATTTCGAAATACGCTGGGTGCATTTTAATGAAAGGTAAAAATTGGAAAAAATACCATTTCCTACGGTGATGAAGAAAATATCCTTAATCTTATATATCTCCAGTAGCCCGTTTTTTTTGTCGCTGACTTCTATGTACTTGAAGTCTGAAGCTGCCAAAATATTTTCCAACTAAAAGAGTTTCCTTTCTGGAAACACAATTTCCTTTCCCCGTTCGGAAAACGCTGCGGTTCATGGCAGATGCACTATGATGCAAGAAACGCATACTGCGATGTACATAAGGCACGATTTCCGGATGGCAATGCACGAACACAGGCACATGGCATCACGACTGTGGGTCACACCACCCGTACATAGTGGCGTTCGTGTGAAAATGAAAACGTTTTTCATCCGCTTATGTACCTCGTGCACGGGGCTTCCGGACTCGAGATTCCGTACCGAGCAAACCTCACAGCAGGATAATTTATATGACCGTCTCGATCCAAATTCGTGAGGTATACTCCTTCCGGGTTCGTAGCGTACATAACAGACCGAGCGACACACACTCACACACTCGCACACATACACACACATACTCGATAAAGATTTTTATCGCTATACGAGAGAAAATATCCTTATTAAAGACGAAACGGTAACATTTGCTACACATCGACCCAATCGCCGCTCGGTGCAACGGAAATGCAATGTGCTGCTCGGATGCAGAGAAAGAAGACGACACGAAAAACGTCTGCGCTGTCAGCAGTCGGGCAGCAGCGCGGCAGACGTAGTACACACCGCTGCTTTGCCGCCTACTTTGACACTCAAAAGCGGAACACAGCGCACAACACCGAAGGTAAATAAAAGCGAAAATAAATAAACGCTTACGTGTGTCGTGTACGGCAGTGGTGCAGGACGCTGGCACCGTTGGTACGACGATGGTGATGTAATCTGTGGCCGTACAAATGGCGACCCATCTGCCACCGATAGAGACCTTCCGGCGACAAGAGAGGGTGACCGCAGGGGAGCAGTGGGAAAGAGAAAGCCAGAGAAAGAGGGAGAAAGCGAGCCGTATTTTGTTCGTGCTAGCACTGCTTTCCGTACTTGCCTCACCCGTACCTAAGCAGGCTTTGCTTCTACTCTCGCTAGGTCGCCAACTACATAACCTGAACCAGAATGCCGGTCGGTCTTTTGGAGTAGCGATTTCGCCGCTTGCTTGTCAGACTACGACAACAAACGTGACGTATTACGTGCTGCTGGGGCAATGGCAAAACGTGAACCGGATGGGTGTGTGTTTGTGTGTATCTGTGTGTATGTTACTAAAAACAATACGTCCGTTCGTGGTAGTAGCCCCGTTCCCACCACGAAGCTATCAATGCATCTTTTGTTACACTTTTCGACCATCTACTTCGTCCTACTTCATCCAAACGCTGGCTAAGAAGTCAGCTTCAGCGTATAAACTGCGAGCTATATTTGGCGTGCGATGAAAACAACATTCACGATTATGAATTGCCGAAGTCGAAATAGCTTGCTCAAGTACACAGGCGCGCTTATCAGTGTTTTTGATTGATTCGGCGCGGTTTTCCAGCTGGAACGGGATCTCCTATCGAACACACTGCTCAATGATGCAAGCCACTAGGCCAAATACTGAGAACGCTATCGGAAACGCTGGCGAAGGTCGTTCTGCGTGCAAAATCCGCCAGGGGTCATGAACTAGATCTCCCCCCTAACTCCGGTCATGGTGCACTGGTGATTGAGTGTTTTTTTTTTCTTCTGCCTTTCGCCGTGTGCGCACTAGGACGGTTCTGAGCGCTAACGCTGCGCAACCGTCAAGCGATTATGCTTATCATAACGTGAACCAGTTCACCCGGCGTGGTAGCTACACCACAAACCGAACAAAACTTATTTTTTGCTTCCTAGGACTTTCAATCATCCGATTATGAAAGAAAGCGCCCGATGATAACCTCGGGCGAAAAAAAAACCTGGGACCTGTTTGTGCGATGCCATTCCGTAGTATCTGCTTCTAATCTGCTTCCGACCGGATGCCATCGCATCACGACCAAACCGGCTGGTTGCTGTTCGTTGGCGGGTGCATACGCTATACGAATGTTTTGGGAAGTATTGATCACGAAATTTGCTTGGGGGCTGCAGTTTTGGTTTGCATCTGCTCCCTCCACGTGCTGATAGTGTGTCTACACGACATAAAGCACGAAGCGTTCTAATCTGTCCGTGGTGAGCGATAAGGATGACCGTACCATGGCTCGGCATGGGGATGGGGAAAGCCTCGATGGAGGCGAGTGGCAAGACTCTACCGTGATAGGCGATAAGCAAACCGGCAACGATGACTTTCCAGTGTCGATGAGAACGTTTAAAATGTTTGCTTTTCGCTGGGGATACAGAAACGGTGATAGCTTATCAGGTTCTAGTGATAGTGGGCACTTGTGACGCCGTTTTTTTGGAGCTTAGTTTACCCAACAAATGTTTTCGAATGTTTTTTAGCGTTCGATTTATTCTACAAGTGCTCAAATACAACGTTGCAATTATCGAAACTTTTACAATGCTTGCAATTACACTAAGCAGCCTTACCGAATAGCAAAAAAGTGTCTTGGATGTCTTTTGAAACATCTGAAACGGTAAAGCAAAATTCTTTCCAGCTCCTTTTAAAGCCTCTGGAGAACTTCCAGAGAACCAACTTCTTTTAATTATATTTCAAAGAAAACGGAGAAAATACAAAAAGCTGTATAAAATTATTCCTCTTCTCGACTGCTGAAATTTACTCTTCGATGAGACACTACGTACAGAATTTAAATTACCTCATTAGAAAGTGCTCAATAAGGCAAGGAGATTTCAGTTTTTTTTTCTATAATATTTGTAAAATCAGAAATATTATATAAAGAGAGGAAGCTGGACAGTCTTTGCAGCGAAGTTGCTACACAATCCACCGCCTACACGGACCTGTCAAGGCGTGTATTACAAGTTCGCGCACCAGCAACAGAGCAACAAAACGTGCTTATTCGAAAATATAGTCCCAAACCGCCGCCCACATGGCCGCGAGCGCGTGCATTTTATCACGAAAAGCTTATATTTCACCTCGAGCAATTGCAAACATTCCCTCGGAAAGCATTCGGAATCGGAGCAGAACTGTAGTAAATGTTTAATGATAAATAACTTCTTCGTTGGCCGGTGCTAGGTGTTGTTATGCTTGGCAAAAGTTGCTTCATTCTCACGCCGTTATAAATGTGATACACCATTACCGTTGATTGAACAGCTTTTTCATCTTAATCTCGGCTATTTATTCGTCCTTTTGTGAACCATTTTCCAATGGTCCGGTACCATTCGCACGCATGCTGTTCGGTGCTGGGCTGGATTCGGGGCATTGAGCTCTATTTCATGACCCTTAGTCTGCAGGTTCGTTGTCCAGATTGCTAGGGAATTTGATTAAATAACTTTGTTATCGGACAAGATTACCGGAAGCGGGAGGGTTAGAGTATGTGGAGCACGGACCGTTATCGCGATTCTTTCATCGGTCGTGATAGCTTGGGACGTTCCCTGGCTTCCGGAACGGTAGTACACGTCCAGGTCGAAACTATGTATTAAACAACTGCAGTTCTTGCACTCTAGCAGAGACAGTTCGTAAAACTATGATTAATGCACGTAGAAGCTTATTTTTCCATTTATTTATACAGCTGGACACATAACCGAATAGTTTTTTTTTTACGTTAGCTTGTCTTCAGTTAGTAGCTGTTTATGTACTCGTAAATATGTTCAGAGGAAAAGAAAGTTTATAATTTTGGCAGGAACCAATATGAATGAATAGAAGCGCAAATTTGTAGCACATTAAACAACCATCCGGAAGGGAATTTAATTCACACGAAAAGCGTGCAAAAGAATTGCCAACGACAACTATCTCAGTTGCGTAGGTTGTTTAGAATTTAAAGTGTGTAATGATTTAGTCATGAAGGCAAGATAATTATATTAAACTGATTTAAACAGTGCGCGTGTTCGTAACACGCACTTAAAGTTTTACAGCAAGGAAGTGGCGTTGAAAGCAACGTTCAGGACTGTGCAAAATTCTACGAAGCGGCTCGCTTTCTTCCCGATGAAATCCTCAAAACCCCGGTAAGCACGGTAAGCATGAATGAGAACGCAACAGCAACGCCGTCGTGGGACGAACATTTCGTGACTGCCGCCGCAACACACGTTCACAAACACAACCGTTGAGCCCAGCAACGCCTGCTCTGCTCCGCGAAAAGCATAAACATAAAAAAGGAAGAAACCCTGCAAAAGTTGCGCGAAGAGCATATAGGACGGGAAAAAGAACACGAAACCGCGTCTGAGCAGGAGCATGGCAGGAAGGGCCAGGTATGTTTGTAGACCTCCGTAGCCGACGGGAAGGGAGAACGGTGCTTCCGAAGTGCATTTAATGAGCCGTACATGGTACGGGTGTGTGTGCGTGAGCGCGCTGAATTTGAACGGCACACCAACACTACACCACCAAGCATCGAAAGTGCGCTAGCGCCGTCGTCGTCATGCTACGGGAATAAGAACAGTGCTATGAAATGAGCGAGAAGAAGCCCGACCGTTCGTAATGTAGGAGAAGAATACTGACAGCATTGCGGAATTGGTGGCAACAAGAAGAGCAAGAAGTAACATAACAAAAAAAGCAATCGATGATGATGACGACGGCGGCCGAGACGATGTAGAAAGTTTAATTACGGGGGGTTCGCTCTCGCACTGGGTTGGCGTGTGAGAGAGAACGTACGCAACAGAGTGAGAAAGCACTGCTTTCCGTTGAATGTGTGTATGTGCGCCGGTTTTGCAGCGCACACGTCCGGAGCGTCCATCGATGAAGCCGCTGGTCCCGAATTTGATGTACTCCAGAGCTGTAAAGAATTAAAAAAAAAAAAAAATAGTAAACTATAAGCAGACCAACAAATAGTTTTTTGGTTTTAAAATTAAACTCTACTGGGTGGAAGATCCGGACAACTGGAAGCGAGAGTTTGTCGAAGAGTGTATTGCGCTGTACAAAAGTTTTCCGTGCCTGTGACCGTTGTGTACACCGACCAGAAGCGACGGGCTTACGATGCGCTGGTGCAAAGATATCACCAAGTTGATCCTCAAGCGAACCGGGAAACGGTCAAGCGGAAGATTAACGCCCTCCGGATCAGATTCCGGAAGTAATGGTAACGTCTAAACCGTAATGATGGGATATTGGACCTACGATGTGGTACTTTCATCTGTTTGACTTTTTGTACGACTATCGATGCGCGAAATGGACGAATCAGGTGGGAGCGCGCGAGTCGCAAGATTCCGCAAAAGTATGACTATTCCAGAAAAGATAGACAAGTCTACCCAACAGATGTCGGACTGAGTCCTCTATTCAACGGACTGAGTTATCTGGCGGTTCATTTGAACAAAAATCTAAGTCAATTTCCTCTAGAATATCACCCAAAAGCAACCTAGATCTGGAAGCTCTGGTCGAAATTGATTCCTTGCTCGTGTGCGAAAAGAATGCAGCCAACAATCTTCGCACAATTAGCGCTCTGCGGAACAAGTTCGCGCAGAAGTTTATCTACGATATCATATTCGAAGCCGAGCTGAGCAGTTTACCCAGAGGTTGAACCAGAGATGATTGAAGAAGATAGGAAAGAAAATGTTGTTTGGCGCATTATCTTTAATTTGACCAACACAAATATTCATTATGTTTTCATTGCGAGGCTGCAATTTATATTTCAAGCGAAATTAAAAGAAGCTTCACTTAAAATTGGCGAAATTAAAAGCAACTATGTTTCGAATTGATGTTTTTAAGTTACAGTAATCGAAGATAGCCAAAAACAGGAGCCACCCACGATTCGCACTTGTCATTGTCGGCCCTGTTTTAGCGGTTCCGCGGAAACGCAAAAATGAAAATGTTCAAAACGGTGCACGCACACACATATCCGCAGAAAGCCCGTTTGTTCGTCGAATCAGCTTGAATGAATAAAATAAATCATACCTCGCAGCATATGTGTGTGTGCTATACGTGCTTGAGAGTCTGTTGGTGCAGTGCCGTGTTTCGGTTCGATTGTGTTTTTGCGCCTTCTCAGTAGTGTTCTTTATGCTTTTTAGCATAAGCATACACTCGCTTCTATGTCGTCGTCAGTCGCTTTTTGTGTGTATCATTCCGCTACACTCCTCGCACACCTAGCGGTGTGCCTTCTATGCATCATCGCTTCTTGTTGTTCTTACCCAGCACCAATACTATCACCATCCGGAACAGTCAGACCCTTCTGTTTCTCGTGCTATTTCGGTCTGTTTCTGTGTTTCTACTACCCTGCTGCTTCCTGTTGTTTTGTTGTTGGTGGTGTGCTTCTGCTTCACTCCAACCGTTCCCGCCTGTGCTTGGGTGTACCCTACGTCATTCGCTTTCATTTCGCTTCTTCCTACTACTACTACGCAGCTCGCACAAACACTCACACCGTCGTAAACGCCACAACCGTGCGCGGAATGTTGCTCGCGGAAAGGAAAAGTGCGTGTGGTTGGCAAGGGGGTGGTTGCTTAGCCGAGCCTGACGGTGACGGCCAATGCTTTCGATTATCTCACCCACTTCCATCCAACCACCACTCCTCTCCAAGCAGGCCGACACGAGGCAGAACCGTCAGCACATAAGCGAGATTGTGTCAGCGCCCGCTAAGGCCAAAATACATTACGAAGCGGAGCTGGTGTCGATGTGTGCGTTTGGTGTGTTGAACACACTTTACCGTTTTGTGTGCGGCTGGGTCGAGGGTCTCTTTCTCGCACGAGCGACCATCTGCACCGCTCGGTCGCGTTCCGATCGTAGTCGGGCGGCGGTAAAATGGTGGTTGGCCATTTGTTTGTGTTCGTCGGTCGCGACACAACGTCGATCCGCTGTCGCTCTCGCCGCTGGTAGAGCAGTTGGTAGGCTTTCTCACAGTGTGTCAAAAAGCCAAATTTAACAATTTTTAACTACAGTCTGGTTGGCAAAATTTAAATTGAAGAAAATACTTAAGGCAACATTCAACCCGAGATTTTTGTCGATTCGTTAAAAGTCGCGTTAAGAGAAGTGTAGTGAGCCGTGGTTTTATGGGCGGTTAAATTGCGTGCTAAAACGCGTTAGAAAACAGGCACTTAAATCGCGTGGAAAATAAATAAATCAATTCAACGAATTGAATGTGTTGTGTGTGTTGGGTATGTGGAGGTGAGGTGTAGCTTAACAGCAGTCACTAAAGGTGCTAGTTTTTTTAGCGCAAATGCTATATCATATTGTGCGGTGGAAATAGTGTGGAAGAAGCAGATAATTTAACAAAAAATAATTTAAATCAATAGTGGAACATAACAAACAAATTAGTCTCGAATGTATGTCGTGTCGCCGAAGAACGAGCTTGAAGTGCGCAGTTCAATGTCAAATTACCGTCGGCATTTCGTGCTGTTTGTGCTACTGGAAAGAAATTCTCGAAAAGTGTGCGAATTAGTTAAGTAAACTCTTCCTACAAGTGTGTGTTTGTGCGTGCTTGTGCGATAACGAGAGTAATTTTTCTTCCTGCGATGGATAGTTGCTGCACGTCGGGAAGTGAAGTTACCGACGGGATGTTATAAACGATGACACTTCGCTGTCATTCTAAGTGCGTCTAGGTAGGCAACGCCAACGCGATTTGTTGTGTAACGGGGTCAAAAGCAGCAAATTTTGAGACAGTGTAAAGTTTTTTGTTACGATCAGAATAAAACACAGCAGAGGGAAAAACGCTCTTCAAAATGTCGGTACAAGCGAAACGGCAGCACTGCTATCTGTGCGATCTGCCGCGGATGCCGTGGGCCATGATACACGACTTCTCCGAGGCAGTGTGTCGTGGTTGCGTCAATTATGAGGGCGCGGATAGGATCGAGTTGGTACTGGACACAGCACGCCAGATGAAACGCATCCATTCAGCAGCGAGTGGTGGTGGTGGCGCAGGCGGTGGTAGCAGCAGCAGCGGAAAACGTGGCCACGAAAACGGCGAACTATCCCATCGATCCGTGCCGACGGCCGCCGGTCCACATCACTATTCCGTGCGGACGGGTCCGAATGGGCCGACACTGGTTGACTTTACGCCGAAACATGAACCGCACGACATTGCCAGCGTACGGGCCGGCGCTCGGATGCAGCAGCATATTCCACCGCATCACATGGCCCCGCACGGTGCTGGCCGGCAGCAGGTTCCACCGGCACTGTCGGTGAATCTGAAGCGACCACCGCCGGACGATGACGACCATCAGATGGAGGGACCGACGGGCAGTGCGAAGCGTGGTACGGACGATCCAAATGTTGCCATACAGCAGCGGCCACCGTTAACACGTGGGGAATCGCTACCGGCCGTCCCATTCGTTCCGGAACGACAGCCCAGCTACAAGGATAAGCATCCCGTGCGGACCGCTTCCTTCGATACGGCCGCTTTCAAAGCGCTCGGTAAGTGTTTGCAAAATGAGTTGGATGTGAAACGATTGGTGAAACTTTTCCTATCACCACAGAGCTCTCCCCTAGTTATTTATTAACAGCATATCAAAATCCTTGCTATGAAATGTTCATAACAGTAGTATTGTATAGACATAAGTTTAGCTGACAAAGTGTGTGGAATCTCTTGGAATAAAAAAAAATGTGTGCTGCTGATCAGGGTTATCCTTGTCCAAAATGTTGTTTGCTTTGATTGTTTTTTTTTTGCGTGTAGTGTGTTTACGTGTGTGCGTAGAGTAGCTCAAAAGAAAAGGGACAAAAAGGATACGCGTATTGAGCGGGATGCTATAAAACATGTGCAAAAAGGTGCTATATTGTAAGCTGTTCATTTTTTTGCTTTGCGATTTCTTTTTCATATTTGGCATAACTTGGTGGTGGTAACATTCGTTCTATTCGTTTTATCGTCAGGTAACTAAGTAAAAGTACAGTTAGAAATAAGATTTTTGAGGAACGAAAAATGAGTTTGTCCTTGAGTTTTGAGCGTTTTGCTCGTATATTTTGCAAAAAGGATGTCTTTTAATGATTATTGTGCATTATAAAACTGTATTTGATAATGACGGAAAAGATAGTTTAATGCTGTTGTTTGTTTATAGCTTTCTGTACCCTTGAACACTATTCCGTGTCACACATAAAGATTACTTAAAATGGTGCTTGTAAACACAATGTTTAAAATGGGACATTAATTGGCAAAAGCAAATACATAAAGTGAGTCTCACATGTTGTTGACGTAGCTTTTGAATCATTTCCGATGGTAACACACACGCTCATAGGGCGAGTGAGAGAGCGAACGGGAGGTGTTTTTACACAAAGTGTGCGATGATGCAAACCCCTATGTGTATCACTCCCGACGCCACCCTTCCTAGCCTCACCCCAGCCACAAGTTCAAGGACGCACGTGTATCGGGACAACACAACCAATCCAGAGCACGGGAAGACAACGCTCTGAATGCGCGGGGTGGATTGTGGTGAAGGATTTAGTTCGGCCTCGAACCATCTAACGGTTCGGTTTTTGAGGGCCAAGGGAAAAGATGGTGCAACACTCAGATCAATTCTACCCCCGCGACAGTCTGCCTGTCTGCACCCGTCACGTGCACCTCGCCGTTCCCATGCACAAGAAAGGCAGCTGTTACAACGCCGGTCGTCGGTCGGCCCCGTCAATCAGCTATCAGCTGACAATGTTTTGCCGGTTTTGCAGCATCTAGCGAAAGTAGCAACAAAAACGCGAACGTCTCGAAAAAAACACGAGTGCAACGCGCGGTCCTTTTTGTTAATTCTCCAGCTCTTGCTTCTATTTGGGATCGTTCCTGGGTACAGTTGGTTCTGTTTCCTGGGTTTTGTCATGCGGTCTTTCAAATTCCAGGTAGCTTCAATGAGGACGGTTCCCTTTAAATGGTTTGTACAGTTTCGTACCCATGTGCCCAGGAAATCGTTAAAAAATTAACAGTTAGAGGGATTTTTTTGGTTATTATTTTTATAATGTGCTTTAGTTGCTATCTGAAAGTACGGGTGTTAATGCTGCCTTGAACGAAATATGATTTCGAAAATTATTACGAAATCACCTCTAAAAAATGCATTTGAAATATGAAAACCTTATACACTCGCATGTCATCTGTTAGAAGAATTGTCTCTTTGTGGTGTTCGGGTTATAACGCTATCATGTTCATTCGCAACGCAATATATTATAACGCAACCGGCAGTGCAAGCAATTTTCGCGTTGTGAGTCACTGCTGATTGCGAAGCATGGTGGGGAAATAATCATATGCGTGTTTGTTGGTCAAAATTACGTTCCGTCTTTCTCGCGAGCAATGTTTCATCAGTCATCGCCTACTTGCATGCTGCTACACTGCCGCTCGATCCCCCAGTACGAGATGTATTTGCATCTGTTCTTTCTTCCTCACAGTAGTACACACCTGGGGACACATAATCTCCGTACACTGTATGTGTTGGTGAGTAATGGTTACACTTCAGCAGATGTAGTAGTAGTGTGTGTGTTTTCCACACAATACTCCTCGTCGGATTAGCGTTTCTCTCCACCAAATGCAATGTTGCTATATTTGTTTTTTCTACAACCGATGCTTTAGCTACACGTTTGTTCTACTGAGCCATTTGTGTTTGTTTGGACTGTTTTTTTGTTGTAATAAAAAGCCAAAATCGTACGAGAATGAGTGTTGTTTGTAATGGAAATGAACGATTTCGCATCGGATTGGTCATGACGGTTACGACGAGCGTAACAAAATCCATGCTCACGGTCGCGTACATGCATCGAATTTTAGAAAGGTCCCACTGAAACGCGAAACTCGTACAAAACCGGATTCGCATAAGAAGAGAGGAACGTACGTGTTGTGATACCGACGGGTATAATACCGCTATGTCGTTTCGGTTTTCATCGCGAAAGCAGCCGAAATTCCGGGACGCCTTTTTTATTGCGTACGTGGGGCCGGTTCTGGGACACACCGGGGGAGAGAGAGAATGAAATCTCGTGCGCAAATGTGGTCTCCCTGTGGAGCTAATGTTGGCTGTCCAACGTGTGTCTGGAGCGGTAAATAAAAGTTTCTTAGAATGTTAAACCTTATACACGACGAGACTTGGTTACAGAGTACTCAAGCTGTATTTGTCGTAGATAACGTTAGCACCTCTATTTTTATTTACAAACGAGTTATCAAAATTTTTTGGGAGTTTTGGGAGTGGCATTTTATAAAAAGTTGGATTATGCTCGGAATATCCTTAACGGAAAACGAATATCGTAACTATAAAGATCTTCCTCAGCCCAGCTAGCCTGCTGCATGAAACCAGAATCAACGGAAGAAGGTTGTGCTTGCTGGTCTCCCAGTAGTGAGGTTGCACCGGTTGGCCTAATTCAAACCAGTTTTCCCGACGGGTTCCGTTTCGATCTAGAAACTGGTACTTGATATGCAACAAATGGTAGTTCGATGCACTTTTACACCGTCGTTCGTTTGTGTATGTGTGATATGGTGGACTTGTCCGTTAGCTTTTTACATCGATTCCTCTCCTCCAATAAGCGCGCCACCCACTGGAAGAGGAGAGGAGGAGAGGTGAAGGGAAACAAGACACAGACAGACACACACACAAGGGAGAAGGGAAGGTTAAAACCAGTTCCACAGAACCTGTTGTGGTGGGATTTTGTCGTGTCACCTCATGCAATTTTCGGAATATTTCCTTTAAAAATGCATGCTTGGCAGACTCGTTACACCGCTTCGTGAGGAGCTGCCGTCCGTGTTGTAGATATGCATTCTATTTCTACAACAAAGTTGGCGTTGAGAGTAGTTTATGTTTTTTTTCCTTGTTAAGTGCCTGCTTCGTGTGGAAATACCTTCCACTTGCACAAGCAGAAGCTTCTCCAATCTCCAAAGCACTAACATGGACTCACACAGACACACTCCTAGACACGTTACACTGTTGTTTCACATCGCGTGTGCGTGACGATGGTTCGTTCATTGGCCAAAGGCCCTCGAAACCGTGGTTCAAGTTTATGGATTACATCATCACAGTCATCATCGTCATCATCATCATCATCACCGCTCCGATGAATGTGTGTTGTCTGGTCGCGTCAAGCGAGTGCGGGACGCAAAGCGCGCAAACCGTCCGTACCGCGACGTTTCGACGACCGCAGACAGAAGAGAAGCTCGGAAGCATCCCGGTGAGGTGGTGAGGTATTTTACTACACAAAACATACACACACACACCAACACAGATATACACTCCAACTAGCACACTCTACTCTGCTCCGCTGCTAGAACTCACCAACGGTGGCAACCCCCAACAACAAAACCTCCCCTCCTTCCCTTTTGCGTCTGGCAATGGTGGTTGACTGACTGACCGTGGCCGTTTTCCCTTCGTGACGACGGTTTTCGCTGTCACGTCTGTTGTTGTTGTTGTTGTTAACGGTGGGGATGGGGTACGAGGATATAAACAACTCGATGACGAAGGCAACACCGCTCGACGAACGACTGAGACGGAGCGAATACGAACGAAACATGGCCTCCTTTGTTGGTAAATGCGCGCGATGGAACGAAGCAACGTTCCCGATTCATTCGTAACATTTTCCATGCCTTTCCCCACAACAGAGCTTAACTTTTCCACACTCCTTGCTGTGTGCGTGTGTGTGTGTGTGGGGGGTTGATTCCGTTTTTCGTTGGGGAAAACCGACCGTGTGTCGGTTGTTGGATGCACCGGGACAAATCTTCCTGTGGTGTTTGTGTGTTCTCTTAACATACCTACTATTTGTTGTTCACCGACAAAATACCCGCGGGTGCAGGCAGCGGGGGTCACGTTCTCATCAGCGTAGTCGTAGTTTGTGTGCGTGTGTGTGTGTCTGCTATGGTTAGAGGGTGGTACATTTTGTTGATTGATCCAACCTAACGCTAACACTCCGACGGCGTAAATAGACGGTATACAAATTTCCTTCCTCAAACACCCATGCGAAATGCAGAAGTTTCTAGACTATTAGGAAGGTAAAATGTATGAATTGGTCGGAAATAGGAGAAGAAGTTACCTTAGACGTTGTTGAAATAGTAAAATGTAAATTAGCATAGTCGAAGAAATTATTTGCAGAATTGTACGTTATCAAATGTTTCAATGTTATGAAATGTTGTGATTAAATTTTCCTTTTCTGGTCTTGTTCTGTTTCATTTGTGTTTCTCGTGTGAGTCACATTTAGAGAGCTTAGCGTGTATTAAATGCCATTTAGTTGGGCTGAATCCAGTGCCTAAACGATTACCCGTATTTGAGTTTATGCAGTGCAATAGAAAACTAGGTTTTATTGTAGTTACGCACCAAAGAGAAAAAAGAAAGCCATTAGTCATTCAAAGCACATGGATCGAATGGGATGTAATTTTAGTTCCCCGGTTCAACGTGTATCTCCGGCTTCTCTTCCACATTTATACTACGGTAACGAAGAATCGAAAGCAAAAGCTAATCATCGCATTAGAATGAAATGCTTAAATGATGAGGGGAGGATTGGGAATGCTCACGTCGTGTGTAGAGAGAAAGAGAGGAAGAGACCTAGAAATTCGATGTAATCGTTTATTTTGGTTTAGTGTTGTCGACGTTGGAAAATCGACCGTCCGGTGCTACACCTTTTTTTCCCGTCGGCGTTGTCGTTCGTTTTAAATAGCGCCGAATTGTCTTGTGAATGGAATGTGTGTTTCCAGTTTTCCACACTCACTCTCCTCCAACGTTGGGTGAAGGCTATCCATGAATTTTCCGAAATAAGACCGCGAGCGACCTGCGCCCATTGCACACACCCCCTTCGGTAGACTCTTCGTTAAGGTGTATCGAATGGCGGCGGCCTGCATTTGATATGCTGCTCTGTTCGCGTCGCCCACTTACTTTGTGTTGCTGCGAGGACAGACACATACAGGACAAACAAGGCGGGTGTATGTCTGTGTTGGTGTGAGAAACACACCGTTCGTGGAGAAAAGATAAACGATGGTCTGTCTACACTGCTGCTGCTATTGTTGCTGTCTCTGAATGTGCCTGGCTCTTCTCCGCGTTATCGATCGATGAACCTGGTAGGTGGCGTTTCTGTTAGGAAGTGGAGAGCAGCTCATGCACCACGGCAACGACGGCTACGATGCCGGCGACGTCGGTCGCGGTCCCATTGAAGGGCACTGGACGTGCGCAGAAAGGACCACCAACAGCCCCGACGGTGCGAAAAGATTTGCTCACCGTCTCACCGTCTCCGCCAGTGGAATTATTATATCGTCGTCTCCACCAACGAAACCCACTTTCCCTGTCTCATGAGCCGACAGGCAGTTGGAGCTCGGGTGCAACACCGGTGAAGTTCTTCCTCCCTTGATCGAAGTAGACGTTGCGTTTTGTCACTGCGTCGTCCTCTCACGAATAACCTACTTTTGCTCGGGAGCTCTTCTCTGACTGGGGCTGGCTGTGCTAAGAGGCTGCTGTCCTGTTCCATTCTTGCATCTTTGCATACTGCGATCGTGCTTGCTTATCCGTTTCCCTTCTCATTCACTCACTCACTCACTCGCTCTCGCATCTGGTTCAGCTGCGCACCGTTTGCCCTCTAACTGTACATTATGTTGGAATGGTGCGCGGGGTTTTATGTTTTACTTTATACACGTGTGTGTATGTGTGCGTGTTTATATGTGTTTTATTCTGCTTCCTTGCTGGCATGCTAGGCGTTTCGTGCCCAGAGGTGATTGTTCTGCTACAATCCATCCACAGCCGGAATCTAACAGAGGCGGCCACCTGGTTCCGAAGGTTTTCGGTATTTGCGAGTCTCTACGAGGGAAATACAATATCTCAACTACACGCTTGAGTTGTTGCGTCTCTTTCTTGCCAAGAATAGTCATGATGTGGCTGAAGAAAAAACGGAGACTACATAATACCGGTTTTGTTGTTAGATTTCTTTTGTGATTTTTTTTGCCTTTCCTTGCGCTAGGCAGCATTCCCAAACATCATCGCCACCATCATCATCATCATCATCACCGACGAGAAGCCCAAATCCGAGCGTTGTTGTTTTTTTTTCTTTGCCTTTCGCATGCTCTCTTTCTCGTTCTCGATGTTTTCTACATCTGCAAGCTCTACCTGCTTTAATAACCTCTCCACAGGTTTCATTTTCCTTCTCATCAATACCTTGTTTCGGCGCAGCAATATGATGCTTCCTCCATTTCCTTTCGCGCATCATCTCGGTCTCGCTTTCTATGATTATGTAAAAACACAATACACACACACATGCAGTGTGATGCACCTTCCTCTTTTTCTTTACTAATATCTCAGGTGGTGTGTATGTCTGTATGAGGTGTGTGCTTCCAAGTGTATCCAATGCCTACTCGACACAGATACACACTTTTTACCACTTTTTCTTTCGAAGCATTTTACGATTTCCCTTCTCCCTCGCGCTGTCCTTCCTTCTTCCATTATTATTCCCGGGCAACCACCGCGATGAGCGGCATCCAAACAATCTGCTTTTGCCGTTTCTCCCATCTTACCGCGTTTTTTACCCCTTAAAAATATGGTCTATGATTGATGGTGCCAAAGTGTGTGTATGTGTGTGTGTGAGAGGGAGAGAGCACAAAAGGAAGTAAGCTTGATGTTTTCGACCTTCATTCGCATTACGTGTTTGCGGGCGCTTGGTTGGTATGTTGGTATAAGTTGGTAAAAGTCTTACTTTCTTTGCTAAAAAACAACAACGAAAACCTTGCTCCCAAAATGGGTATATCATCTTTCATTGTGCTTCCCGGTTTCGGTCGAATGAAGGGAAAGATTGATAAGAAAGGAAGCTGGAATTTGCTCAACTTTTTCGGAAAGGATCATGCGTCTCCATTAAGAAAAATCATTGGTCGAATTTGTTTATTTGCGTAACAAAACACATCAATCTTCTGGAAAGTTCGGAACGATTCTGGTGAAAGTGTGCGAGCATCTCAATTCATATCGATCGGCGTGAATATGCACATATTTAGATTATATCTTCCATTTTTCTATGGACGAATTTCTCAGCGGATCTTTTGTTCCGTGAAAAAACGGGAAATCTTGCGGAGAGAGAGAGAGAGAGAGATTTATAAATCGAAATGAAAAGTTTTCCTAAAGTTACGCTACTGTTTTGCATTTGTCCTTTACGCCCATTATTTTCACGTTCCGCTACAACAAACACAATTGTTAAGGAAGTAATTTTTGTTTTCCTTGTTATCAACCCTCGTCTACAATAGTTTTTTTGTCAATCAAAGGACGAAAAAAAATGGAACAATATCTTTATGGTGGATGGTATGGTATGTCGCCAAAAATCCTCTTCTATCCACTAGGCGGCTTCACTGCGTCGGAAGTGAACATTACCCTTTGCTGATTCTATTTATTCCGCTACGACCTTGTTCTGGTTCTGGTTTTCCTTAGCATGTTTTTTCAACCATGGGGTCATCTCGGAGGGAAAAGGTGCTTCGTCTGTATTAAACCAGGTCGAACCCTTCTTGAGAAGACGAGTGTGCACCACACGCAAGCGAAACACCGAAGAACGAAGCACCCGGAAACGGACGGTCATTAGCTGGAACGCGGCAGTGGGAAGAAAAGGTTAAGGGTATATTTCGTAATGTCATCACGTGTGTGGCGTAGGAAAAGGCGAAAAAAAAAATGTGTATGAACCGTAACAGAGCCTTTTCTGAAGATTCTTAGTTAAGAAAAGAAGATTAAATTCATGAAAAGTGTAATCGTGTGTATGGTGCTGGATAGATTTTGAAGTATTCTAAGTGTTGTATGTTTGAATGTTTGTATGTATTATAAAAATATAATAATATTAATACCCTTTGTCGTAAGGTTTATGTAATTAAATCTAACTCATTATTAAACAATAAGTTTATGCCATAAACCGACACAAATGGGACAATTGCATCTCTTTTGCACATTAAGCACGGACATAATTGCACTTAGTTCCCTCCCTACTCCTTTGTATTGTTCCATAACATTATGGAACCATATCCGAACCCTCTTTTGTTGTCGTTTTTGTTGTTGAGATGCTACACATAACTCCGTGGCACAAGTATAAATCCAGGAAATCTTGATATATGCCTTTCTTCTCTCTTACCATTTTTCTTTTTTTCTCTCTCCTTGTTACTATCAATTGCAGATCAGAAACAACAAAACGTGGGGATTTTTGTGAACGCCCCAGTAATGTCCCGAGGTAAATATGCTACTCTACTTCAATATGATTCTAATTTCAAACATTTAATATTTGTTGGTATTACTCTGCTTCTATTTGCCACGCGAAAACGAGCAGTTTTATTTATTTATATTCCGTGGAGGGTAAGCGTTGCGATCTGAACTTCATACAGTACTTATCAAAGGAGAAACCAATTTGTGTATATGATTAATGCTTTCTTTTAAAGAGTAATGAACCGCAGCGAGTTT
>JXWZ01007386.1:0-21377 GCA_000956215.1 Anopheles farauti No. 4 | reverse complement strand
GTGGAGCGGAATGTACAGAGAATGCATACATGCATGCTACTAACATTTGATTTATTCCTAGTTAAGCTAACATGAACAATTTTGCTTGCTTTTCTTTTGCCGGTTTGCATGGTGTGGATGATTTCTATGATGTATATTTCTTCCTTTTTTATTTGTTAAACAAATATCTATACACAATCGACACAACCGTTACGGAAAAGATCCGTGACACGCGAAAAGCAATCACGCCATCGGGTCCCGTTTTCCCGACAAAAATCTCTTGCAAATAAAAAAAAATACTATAAACAAAGATGAAAGCGAGATACATTTAGAGGCAAACTGGTGCAAAGGCTGTTTTTTTTTACCTCTTCGACATTGTGACTGCTTTTCGTTTTCGCAACCATTTAATCGGAGTGCAGAAGGAAAAGCGCGACAAAACAACAAATGTATGCGCACATGATGATGGCCGCTCGTTCGCGAACTCCCGTTCGTATGCGATGGAACGAACGATTTTTGGTCAGCACATGCCGCAGAGCACAAAAGCTCGTTGTTGCACGAGAAGGAAAAACGCTAAAATTAAAGGTAAAAAAACGGCCTGGAACACAGAACGGTGCACCCCCTCCCGAAATACTCACGCTGGTGGATTGTTCACGGGGACAGAACACAACACGAAACATCACATAAACGCTCACACACGCACGCCGAGTCGGTGGAGCGATTTCACGAGAGATTGCCGTGTCCGTGCAGGCCATCCATTCCGCTGACAAATATTGCCGGCACTGGGAAACCCGGTTCCCGGTGCTATGGTTGGGCAATAAAAATTGTATTTAATTTAATTGGATTCCTTCCGCCACGGCCGCCGGCCAGAAATGGTTTCGGGCTGTGTTTGGTGGTTGTTTGCGATGGGTTTTGGGGCTTCTTTTTCGCTGTGCTTTCAAACACCCCGATGTAGTTTCGAAGGAGGAGACGGAGAGGTGCGGAGAAATGTATATCTTTGATTTTATTTCAACACTAGCGTTTTTTTTTGTTTTTTTATTCTACTTGACGTTGGACAAGGTTTTCCGGTTCGGGCACGAATTCGTTTGCTCGGCCCGATGAAAGTATTAAAGTTTATCAGTTCATCTTGCAGCTGATACCTGACACCCGGCGTTGATACGATGGTTTTCTCCCCCTCTCTCCCTCTATCCCCAGCAAGATAATGAGATTCCACAAATCACGCTCATCCATTCGCTTCGCGCATACATTTCCTAACGCAGCATCGTTTCCTGCAAACGCGTGCGCTCTCCCATGTTTATTAGACGCATCCATCAATCGAATCAAACGGTTTTTTTTGTTGTTATATGTCTACATCCTCACACGGTGAAAACATCAAAGGTCCTTTCAATCATCTCCATCGGCCGTGGGGACAACGGTCGCTTTCCTTTCCGCCATATACACTCTCTCAGTCTCTCTCATTCACTCTTTGAACGCGAACATAAATTACATTGGACAGCACGATACATCATTAATGCATCTCCGTTCGAACGCACGACGCATCGGCCCCATGTTGACGGTTTGCAGAGCACGCTCATCCCCAACATCGC
Organism: Anopheles farauti No. 4; assembly: GCA_000956215.1. Lineage (NCBI taxonomy): Eukaryota > Metazoa > Arthropoda > Insecta > Diptera > Culicidae > Anopheles > Anopheles farauti No. 4. The sequence continues at coordinate 19,815 of JXWZ01007386.1, read as the reverse complement.
GTCCAGATTCATCTAGATTCCCAGCACGGTGCTTTCGTTCGATGAGTCGGAAAAGTTCGTGTTTACGACCGTCATGAGGATGAGATCGTATCAACGCTTTCGCGCCCAGGTTGATGAACGGTCAACATGAGACTGCATCCTTGCTGGTGCTGTGATGCAAAACGCACGGTACGGTTTAGACGTGTGCTCTACCCTGATTAGCTGCTTGTTAAAAGCTTGTACATAATTAGAATCGGTATTAAAATAGATGATTAAACAAGCTTTTCGTCTTTTACCAGCTACTGGAAGGCACTATCTGTTTTTTTTTTCATATGGCAACTGTACCATTTTACCAACACATTTCATATTTAAAACAGTCTGCCCAATTTTATAATTATGTAATAGATCCTCTAGGCCCTTGTGATAAGGTTTTACAGTTGACAATTAAATTGACTACGATAGAATACAAACAAATGTAAATGTAAATACAAAGCAATCGCTTCTGTAATTAGGAACACTAGAAATGTTGGGTCGTAGATGACTAATAAATAGCAAAAGAAAATAATAAAGCATAACATTAAATATTCCAAAAAGGAGAAAATCAATAACTAAATGTTCCATAAGTTAGTTGTTGCAGACGTGCACAGTTCAAAAGATGTACAAATTTTGCACCAAAATCAACGATATACCCGATTACCCTTCCCTGGAATCCAAAAAAGACAGATTTGAATGTTTTGAATATTTTCCATTTGTAGATTAAGTCTTACCTACGTACGACTAGGCTCATCGGGAGTATGTTTGTTTTTCTTTCAACAGGTACGCGAAGCGCATTGTTGATTTGGAAATCAAATTTTTTGAACTGATTTATTTGCACACCGTTTTAACGGAACTTTTTAATAAATCACACGAAAAAAAAACGGGACACAACAAATCTTTTCCCCATGTTGATATTGTCTAAAACAATCGTACCACGGACGCTGATATTGATTCGCCAACCATTTTGCACGAATGCGAACAATCGCCCCGAAGTATGCGCTTGGTTTTGGGAGGATATTAATTAAAAACAGGACCGCTTCCGGCTGCTGCTGGTGTGGTATGCATCAATTTCCACGACGGTCTCAGTCGGTGAACCGTAAAGCTGACCGGAATCGAACCGAACCAAACAAAAGCCATTAAAATCGGCGATTCGCTAGTGGAACAGTGGAGCTTTGGGATTCGCGCGTGCAAACGGGTTGTTTAGTTTTGTTTCCAATAAAATTGCTCGACGGCTGTGCACGGTTGGGTTTCGGAAGCACTGCACTCTACAGTTTCCCACGCGCTTATTAGTGGCCGTTCGTTCGGTTGACTTCCGATTCATAATGCCTATCCGTTTAATCCACTCCCGGGTTTGGCCGGACGGGGTGGCGCTCTCCACGCAACAATGCGCCTGATGAGCCGCAAAGAGCGCGCGGTTCCGGTGAACGAGTGCAATTATGCAGCTCGATAGATACGCCAGTCAAATGAATGTCAAACGTTAAGAGCACACTCGGTTGCGTTTATAATCGGTAATATTTGTACCGGTCCGTCGTGGAGTGTGAAACGCTTCACAAAGGATTTAGCACTGGGAACCATTCCTAGGAACAACAAAAAAAAAAAGGAAATTGATTTGTGAGCGAATGCTCGCCATAAATGCCATCGAGATAAAAGCAGCTTTAGAGCGCTAATGTTACGATGACTTTAGTAGCATCGTATGCCAACCCATCGCACGCAACAGTATGCCGTTTGTTACTCGTTCAATTATGTATTTTGGCTTGCTGAACGTAATTAATTTTGTGGTCACTTGGTGGTACAAACCGCACCCGCATTCCATCAGTACCGCGACCTGATCGGTGCTTTTTCTAGAACGTTTCTCGTTACCCATGGTTCCACGTACACCACAATAGGCACGAGGGCACGTAAACGACGGGGCGCACACATGGGCCTGTAATGCGCCACCACACTTCGAGCCTTACCGATACGAGGCCGGCCATTATTTCGATGTGGATATAATAAAATGAAAGACCGTTGCCATTTTGTAAGCCCTGGTGGAGCGCTGGCAGGAGGAAACGCTCGTTTTTTTTCTTCTTCAAACCACACCGATGAATGCTGCCGGAGGCCGATAACGCTGGGCGAGACGGAATGGCGATGGAGTGGCTGCTAAAAAAAAAGCACTTACAAAAAAACCGAATCGACCGGAACAAATCCGCAAAACCACTAACGATCGGTAACCGCACCGACCATGGTGGACCTAGTGACAGGCTCTCTTTTCGACGCACCGTCCCCTCCCCCTTACCCCCCTCTGTCGCATCTATTATGAAGCAAATACGCCAACCATTTTCCACGCGCGCGAAATGCCAACCCACCGAGCGGTGGTAGGATTTATGTTATCAATAGTGTTTTACCAATTTTCGCAGCGTCACATCGACATCGAACCCGACACATAAGAGTGCAATGGGTGCGCCTGCGTGCGTGTGTGTGTAAGCTCAAACGTACAAGCATAAATTACGCACACAATATGGCCACGGTTGGTGCATTTTTGCGACGGTCTGGGGCACAGGATCGGATTTTTCCCCCACATTGGTTCGAACGGTTCGAACAAAACGCGAGCAACAAAGGCGACATTACATGCTCAGATCCCTCGGCAGCCAAAATTTCCCGCACACTGGGCCGATAAATTTCCCGCGGCTGTATGATTTATTCAATTTTTCACGTCCCAGGGATCCTCTCTCCCGTTCCTGTACAATTGATGGAAGGTGTAATGCAGGAATGTCAAACATAAAGGCTGGTACAATCTTTAATCCCGACATGGTTTACATTCGGAGGACGAAAATAAGGTACCGAACGTAACATAAGAAAATAATCACGGTTGGGTTTTCTGATGTTTCTTGGTTTGCTGAATCGCAAATTAAAATAGGTATATAAAGCCAAATATCCTTGTAATTACACATCGAACGAATGAGTTCGACACCCCTGGCGTAAATCCTGCGCTGGGTTGTTGAATGTTTGCTCACCGTTATCGGTAAAACGATAACACCGAGTGGCCGAAAGTGTTGACGGTAAGTGTTTTTAACGTTTTTTTTTCTGACAAAAATGGATGATTTAATTTCCACCGCAACACCACCTGTCTGTCAACCAGCTCGCGATTCGCTCATTTCGTCGCAAAATCACGTCCGAGTGCTTAAATGTGCGGTGCATTACACCTTCCTGGCCACTTTAAAATCACTTTCCAACGAATTCCATCGCCATTTCATGTGGCAATTCCGGTAAGAATGAATATCCATCCATCATAATTAAAACGAACTGAGCTGAACGGGGAAACCGTTGCCCGCCGGAAAGGAGACGCATTGTAATTCCGATCATATTTCAAATTGAATTCATTGCGTTATTTATGCGGGATTGCGTTCTCTTCTTCCCGTTTCCGATGGTGTTTTCAATTTTGGAATTATTTTTTTTAACTGATCTCACACATTTTTGTGTGCATTTTAAAGTCAATATGCACTTTGCTTATACAAAGTGAGCATGCATTTCGCTTTACCAAACAAATTTGCTTTAAATTACAATAATGAATTTGACGTTCGTTTGGATAACGATATCCTTGATGATCAATTATTTATCCACTGTCAACAAAATCGACTACTCAAAACGGTGCCGTTTTGAGTTTGTTTTATTACTACTATTTTTATTTAATTTATGTTTTATTTTTTATTTGAAGAATGATAGCTTTAACCACTTTTAGTACATGTTTCGCTGTAGCACTTTAGTTATTTTTTAATCCTTGCGTAGCACTAGTAGCACACACACAAACCGGCGCTTAAATGCACCAGTTCTAATCCACCGAGAAGCACCTGCACACTAGGGGAACCATCCCGGACGGACCAGTCAACAAGGCTGCAGGTGAGTGGGTAGCATGGCCCGAAAAAAAAAAAAAGAAACATGATTCTTCTCCCAACACATCGCAACACCCAGTTCGTACCACCGGCCCCGATCGGTCGGGGAAGATAAATGTTGATGGTAGCAATTTCATGTCACCCAAAGAACAAACAGCACTTTAGCTACCGCTCGCGCACGCGGGTGAATCGTCTTCGCAGGAGGCGTTTTCCCCCGTCGCTGATGCTGCTGTCGTCGGGTAAAAGACACATTCGATTAACGGCTGACAGATACACAGGGGCGGCGCGATCGTGCGATCGCTGTTCCGAGGCAGCGTACCAGTGATACACGATTTTGTCGAGCGCCATGTCGACAGTCCGTGTTGTCGCATGATGTCGCGTTGAAAGTTATTTTCGCCCCAAAAGCGTCGCGAGTCGCGCTCGCTCGACTCTGCCCGGCTGCTCGTTTCTGTCAATGCGTAATGCGTGATTTTGGTTTACCATTCGAATGGAACGATCGATTCAGATCGTGCATCTCGTGTATTTGTGTTTTTTTTTTAAACAATGTCGGAATGCAACGTGAATAGCCAAATAGGATTTTGAATACATTTTGTTATCGACTTACACTAATGTAAAAATGTATGGTATTTCTTTCGTATTGTATAAAGATGCATATCAAAAGTATTTTAATAAATAAAAGATTTGCTACCATCAACATGTATAAACATAACAGCAGGACAAAACTACCGGGATTACTGCGCATAAAAATAAAACCTCAAAATCGAGTAAGTAGCTGTTAACCAAACGTAGTAAAAAAAAAAACAAATCGCTTTAAAATTGTTTTAATCCTTCCCACCGTAACGCACTAAAAACACGCGCACAATGGTAAATATTTAGTTAAAACACTTCGTATAAATCCTTTCACACTCGCACGCGCTTCCCTTTTAACACCCCCCCAGCCACCCCGCGGGTCGCACCGAACCCGTCAGGATGGGATGGGAGCGATTATATTAATCTTTCACTTCCTGTCACGCTTTTATTTATGGTTATTGGTGTTTACCTTAATGTGGAGTACTAAAAGTCTTTTAGTCGGCGCGTGTCATGTGGTTTTGCGTGGAGGCTTCCGTGTGACAATTCGTATCTGTCGTATATGTATGTGTGTGGCTGTGTGTTTAACCTATTTTGCAAACATGGTGACAGTTCGCGGAAGATTGAAACTACCGCGTGGATGGGTTTGCCTTGACGTAGTGCGTAGGATGTTAATTTCGCCGTAGTTGTTTGGTTGTTTGGTGTGGTGCCGACTGTTGTGTTTACTTTGTACCAGCTCGACGACAACGATTTACACCCAAACGGTAGCTCAGTTCGGTTTTAACGATTAATAATACCGCTCAACTTTCTGACTCCGCGGCCTACTACGGATCGAGCCAACGCATAAAACGATCGTTGACCTGAAGTAATTCGCTTCACTTTGTTTTAAATCCATTCCTTCCATCGTGCAGCTACAAGGCCCCGGTAAGGATGACGATTACGATGAAGCGACGCTCGCACAGTTCCGTGGCCCACTCGGTCCACCGGGCCCGCCCGGACCACCCGGTCGGGATGGAACGCCCGGACATAAGGGTGAGGTGGGCGAGGTGGGTGCACCGGGTTCGCTTGGACCCCGCGGACTGGACGGAATGCCCGGCGAACCGGGCATCGAAGGGCCACCCGGTCTGCCCGGCTATCAAGGACCTCCCGGTGAAAAGGGAGATCCGGGCGATATCGGACCGCCGGGCCTGATGGGGCCACCGGGGTTGCCGGGTCCACCCGGCTACCCGGGCGTGAAGGGCGACAAAGGCGACCGAGGAGATTCCGTAAGTAACGCAGTGCGCTTGGCACGTTTCGCGTGGATCGTAACTGAAGCTCGATGATTCCCAGAAGTTCCGGAAAATGAGACGCCGACAGGATCACGAAGGTATGGCCGACGAACCGTACCGGGATGTCGTGTACGGACCACCGGGACCGCCTGGACCTCCTGGTCCCCTTGGCCACACGGGACCCCCCGGACCGAGAGGGTACGACGGCAAGAAGGGTGACCGGGGAGAGAAGGGCCAGAAGGGCGAATACGGACCCATGGGTTTACCGGTATGTGCTTGTGTATGAGTGTGTGAAAAAAAACATCTTTAAAACCCATTTCAATCTCTTTTCTACAGGGTCCGATGGGAATGCGGGGAGATTCCGGTCCAGTAGGTCCAGTGGGCAAAGCGGGACATACGGTAAGTACGCCGAATAGAACCCGATGGTAGAAAATGCTTCGGTTTTCGAATTTGTGTGATATGGTTGATTGTAACACATTGCTTTTCTTCTCTCCGTTTCTTCTAATTTCCATCAACCCATTTGTTCTGTCCTACTAACCTGGTCTTTCCCGGGTGTCCCTTAAATCCCTCTCTTCCATTTCCATCTACGCAGGCCTGGGAGTATTAATAAGGCTTTCTAATATGCTGACGTACCATAAACACGGATTCGGTTTATACTGTCCATTTCGGAAGCTTGGGTTTGAACGCAAAATTGTTTGTTATTTTGTTAATGAAGTGCGTGTGTCAAGGAGAAAGTAAAAAAACACAATTAAAAGAATAAGTTTTCTAAGAAAGATTCAATCATTTCCTGTTTAATGCTGCTAGATGAATGTTTGCAGTATAAAGCTAAGGGAATCGATCAGTTTCAAGTCTCGGCTACAAGAACAGAAGAACAAGAACAGAAAAAAACATGAAAGCAACAAATAACAAACCAAGCCGCTGTATGCAACCGCACGTCGGGCGTCCGACGGATTTGAAGAGAATAATTGTAGTATTTTTTATAAATGTTTACATAAAAAACCCTAACGCGTAAGTTTGAGCGCTAAAGCACGGGCAGCATGTTGTCGAAACCGGCACCGGCTATCAACAGCTAACGAACCGATGATGTTTCCTAGTGTCCAGTTTCCGTTCCAACCTAATCAGCGCCGATGTTGTTGGTAGTATTGGCTTTTGAAACATAGATAAGTTGTGCGAAACTTCGCGCCTCCTGCTCGCGTGTGTGAATATGCTCATGAAATTGCATTTTGTTTTTACGTTTTACGATAAGAAACGTGTTCGTCCACTCCTCCGTGTGCGCTGTGTCTGTGTCTTGTTCGTTGGTAATCGATCGGTAACATTTGAAACATGCCCTTGCAAGAGCATGAGCATGGCATGTGTTTCTCTAGGATAGGATATGGAATCAGGTCTCCTCGCCCCGCAAACACACACATGAACGTTAAAACACTTACACATAAACCCATGAGATCGCAGTAAGAAAAGAACATCAAAACAAAAACACAAACAGAAAGGCGCAAAAGCAGCACTTACGCAAACGTACACATATCTCCTATTCAAAGTCTAGCGCCTACGGCACAAGCGCGAAACGAAGCACAAATTAACACTCTATACGAATACTCCTAGTGAACTAGTCTGTCTTTCTACTACTCTCCCAACTTACCTTTTTACTAATGTTCTAACCCTTACAAGAAGCAACACTAACTAGCCTGATATGTTTCGAAAAGGGGGCAGAGGGCATGCCCCCTAAACTGCTGCTGTCTCGCGTACATCCCATCTCCACCCGTCCACATCTCCGCAATCGTGCGCACGGTTCCATCCGGGTTTCTGAAATACCTCCGCTCATCCGAAACCCTCCAAACTGGCGGCTCCCATATCTCATACGTTGCATATCCCTCGGCAGTGTTAGGGGAACACAGTGCAGTGTTCCCGAGTTGTTGAATATTACATTTAATGCAAGGCACGAGCTGCAAAAGCCCAAGGTATTCGTCCCGCCCTTGCACCATTGTGTGTCGGGAGTTTTCATTTAAGTTTCCAACTCTACCGGAATAAGCAGCAATCGCAAATGGGACGGGCAAGAGGCGAAAGGTCGGAATGCCGATGGAACATGGTAGAAATTCATTAGATAGGATCAAATTGAAGGACGCAAAAACCGTTCGAGGCAAGTTCGCCGAAATTCGCTCAACCGAAATCGAAAAAAATCCAGCACAATCACGTAGCCATTGCCAAACGGGACGTTTCGTCACCGTGGAACGTCATCGTTTCCATGGCCTCCTTTTTCGGCATTACGTCAATCAACTAGCTGCGGAGCAGAGTGACGTCTTGCCACGGGAGCAAATCTTTAAGCACGTTCGGTGACGGGAGTTTGTCAAAAATGTTTCCCGAAAAAAAACAGAATAACGAGGACGAAAGAAGTACACTGGCTGGTGTCACGTCGGGTCAGGGGTCACGCTCTACTTTAACTCGGCGAGTTCGGAGAACACCAGCGCTGGGAAGCGTCTGTTACAGCAGTCATCAGTGAGCAGACACCGATTTCGTTATCGATTGGCGTTTGATTTTCATCTTCGATCTCATGATCATTTGCCGCACCTGGGACGCGCCCCGGAGTTCAACGATGATAGGTTTTAGGCGCTCGTGCAGTGTCCTTCCCCGTCCGTTTGCCGCACGGTAGAATTATCACATTTCTAGAACTCTCATGGCATGGGTAGCTCAAGCCGGACCAGCTGCCGAACCAGAGTCCGTGCCGTAACGTCCACAAAATCACTTCCGCTCGGAACGGCAGTGGTCCCGGACGCGCGAAAACCGAAGACGGCAAAAACCCTTCCCACCCCCAAAAAGAAGATCTTCCATCCTTCCTGCCCATCCGCAAGATGTCCGCAGTCTGTGCGATCTGATTAAACTTTAAAGAGTTTCCACAACTCCGTGCTCGGACCGGAAGACAGTGCGCCCGGCCAAACGGTACGAGTAGGACATGGGGCGAATGTTTCTTATTGGAAAATTCCCACACATTCATATGAACGTGGCGTATGTGTGTGTGTGTGTGTGTGTGTGTGTGTGTGTGTTCTTAACGACAAACAAAAGCATCACACAGCTGAAGCAACGGAACAGCGTCGAAAGCTTTCCTTGCCAGATTTCATTGAATTTTCCTCGTCCCGTGTGCTTTCGTGTGTTCGATTTCCGTTCCCGGCAGGGGGGAAGGGAATGATGTTTGGTGCGCACCGCGTATCGGATTTGCGATCGGATCTGATAGCCAGTGAACTGAATTTGATGTTCAGCTTCATCGTCCGACGGTGGCCCGCCTGTTGTGTCGAGCTACCGAGCGGGAAGCAGGAAGCGTGAAGAAGGAATACGTGCACCGGGATGAGTCCTTTCGGAAGCGGAAGCATCTTGTTGAAAACTAATAAATATTTGAGGCAACGTTTTGCACCGGGTTTGGCCAGTGCGGCAAGCGAAAGCAGACCGGTTGTCGTGTTTGAAGTTTTCCGTAGCGAACGAGCGAACCTAAAGGTTGGTTTAATATTTAACGATCGGTAGCCATCTCGTTCGCGATTCCTTTCATGACTTTTCGGAACGATCCACCGCAGCGGCGCTGTGATATGATGTTGGCAAAAAAAAAACAAATGCTAATGACCTGGCAAAGGGAAGTAAAAGAATCTGTTTAATAACATGTCTTGCTGGTTTTGATCTTTTTCTCCACGAGCTATGCGATAAGAAATATCGCGCACATGTCATAGGTTATCGTCATTTTCCACAGAATCCCCTCTGTATCGTCTGATTTTTAGTGTAACCTGTGTGTGTAGCCAAGCACACCGTGACCGAATTTCGCTCCTTCCGTAACGCTTCCGTCTTGCGGCTTCACGTGCAAAGGCTCACGTCCGCTGCGCAAATGGAGCATGGAGTTTCCCTTTTTTAAGGCGTTATTTTTCTTCCCTCATCAAAAAACCGGTTCCGACCGCACCGACCGGTGCGAGAATGTCAGATTGAATCGGATCCCGTGCCCGGTTGCCGCGCCGATTCGGTTGAGTAGTTGGCAAACATATGTTGCCAATAATTGGCTTCGATCCCGGTCAATCGTAAATAATTGGCTCCCTTTCGGTGGAACCCATTCTAAGTGGCTATTCACAAAGCGGTCGGGGTGCGTGCTGACGAGCCCGACCGGGCGGATTGGGCGCCATGTTTTATGGTTCGGCCGAAGCTGGCTAGGTTTTCCCACCCCAGAATGGGCGCTCGATTGTGCTGGAAAGTTTTCGATTTTTGGCGTTCGTTTGCAGCAGGATGGAAATGATACAAATAATAAACAACCAAAGGAAACAAAATAACAAGCGATACTAAATTGAGTACCCATCGTCAAAACAACCACAGCCAAACCGGCGGCTCGGCTGTATTGCGCGATGGAATTGTATAAAATAGTAATTAAGCTACGGATGATCGGGCTGAAGCGGACAAACGTTATTGCCGTCGACGGTAGGATGATCGATCGATGACACTACAAACTGCACCACAAACTACACACCGCTAACAGTTAGTCGTAAAATAGAATCCCATTGCCCTGCGTCAGAGAGTATACATTTCCATAGCAGAGAGAAGGTAAAACTATTCGACAACAAAAAATTCCAGCTATATCCCCAAGATGCAATACGAAGAAATCGCCATCCCCGGGCACTTTAACCATCACCACTGATTGTTGCGCATAGTAGATAACAAATGATGGGATAGATTAACACAATGAGGGCGAATGGTACTGGCCAGATGGACATAATTTTTATAGTATAAAAATCTGTGTAAATAGCCGAGCGTAGTCGAGGTTCAGGTCGAGACACCAGGGTGCGAACGAGGTAGGGAAAGCTACAGAAGGTATACTTTCGCTCCGAGACATAGGAAAGTGGCAACATATTGTAAACAACAAAACAACCACACAAAACATACTATCAGAAAACACACCCAAAACCAGTCCAAATCGATGCCAAACGAGAAGGGGAGAATGGGAAGCATGTAGGAGGAAACGCGTTGGAAAAGGAAACGACACAATCGCGCAGAAAGCCATGATTATACATTAAGTTCATTAACAAACAATAAATAAACACTGGATAACAGACTTGGAGGAAGAAATCCGTGCCGCGACTCATTGTGCATGTTGGTCATCTGTTGTTTGTGTATTCACGATCATCTACTAACACTTTACGTTATCTTTTGTTTTCATTATTTACCATTTTCCTAGTGTGTTCTGTCTTTGCGGAAATCTTCTGTGCATTTCCGTACATTTCCATTTTAAATTGTATTATTTAAAGTTTATCCTTAATAGTAATTACTCTTTCTCCTGGTCTAGTTGCTATCAACTGGGTCATTAAGGTAGCTAACAACGTTTACAGCTAAAAGCTTTTCAATATTGAAATTGAAATTTTCATATGAACAATATAAAAACTCATTTAGTTTTTATTTTCAACCCTACTGCAAGCTGTCTTTTAATTTTTGTTGGTTTGTTTTTACAAACATTTTGCTCGTCGAGTTATAAAATTTTAGTTCCAAACATTTTTTTTATCTTACTTTCATTTTCAAATTTTACCATAAATATTTCGCGCTGGATTGAATGTACACATAGATATACCGCTTTCGCATGGCAGCCTAATCAAATATGGTTTCCTTCACTAGCATTGTGCATTCGTGGTAAACATAATAAAGTAAGTTCGGGAAAATTAACTCAGCCGTGACGTGTAGAAGCCATCGAACGGCTATTAATAATTCATTTTGTGCAAAAATGATTCGACATTATCAGATTCGAAGAAAAACTCAGAAAACTAATTTCTGCTCATTCACATCTGAAGCTGCGTGTTCCATTCCAGCGTTTGTAATGAAAAGCACATCACACTTTTCAGTGACCATCAGCATCGGTTAATGTTTCATTCGCCCATAATACGATGACCTATCCATTGATCCTAATGCTAACCCCGGTATGTGCAACCTCTGCTCACTCTACATCACAAAGTTTCCCATACGATTCGATTTGAACCATTTCCATCGGCGCATGTAGCACACAAAGCGGAATAATATAAATATGTAATGACACGTTCACTTTCCATCCCTGCGCCAACCTGTTCGTTCGTCGCCATCAGACAACAATGTGCCGCAGGTAGTGCAAATGCTTTCATCATCGCTCAGTGCATGCGAGAACAAGTGCAGTTCTATCATCGCCCCAGCAAACCCGCACCCATTACCAGACCATCGCTCATCAACAACCCAATTTTCCATTCAGAGTGAAATTGTTTCACTTCCGAATGGAAATTCCCCGAACCAGAACGAGGACGAATGCTAGGGCATCGGTGGCGTCTTCGTCTTCAATCCTTTTGTCACCTGGAGTCCTTTTTTGCCGCCTCATAAACGCCTCCGCTTGCGGTGAGGCACTTTTGCTCTCCGCCAGGCGGCAATCGCTTGTAAGAGATCAATTGAAAATCAAATTAAATTTACTCTGCACCGGTGGGCGGTGTGCTTCGCTGTTCCCACCCCAACCTCTGTCTCGATCTCGGACGGGTTCATCTTACTATTACCATTACACGCACAAGGACACGAGCTCGTGCCCGAGGGCAACCCACCGCAATTGGCGTCGATTGTGCTCTCGATTGGAAAGTCTTCAATGGTGGTTTGGAGGGTTCCATTTCAAATGGGTTTCTTACTACGCTGCCGAAGGAGAGCGCATAAAAAAACGGATCTTTCTATTGCGTGAAACTGATTGGGATGGAAATGGGATCGAAGTAGGCAGTAAATTAAAATGGTTTTCTTTTGCATTACGATTACTTTCCTAGCGACGTAAAAGCGCGACAGCGCTCGATTTGTGAGCTTATCGGTGGAATGATGAACGTCTGCAACTAGAATCACAACCGTACCCCTCGAATAGGGTTTATAACAAAGTAATACAAAATGCTTTTCAAACAAATACGGTAGTAAATATGTTCCCAAACGCTACCCCGCAGGGTTCGAGTGGAAAAAACACGTAGGAAAATTCATGCAAAACGAATTATTCAACCCAATCCCGTGGCTCGATGGAAAAGATTCCGGGCGGGCTGGTAGCACCCAGAATCTCGGTATCCTTCATGCTTTCCTATACCCTTCGCGTAAACATTGTGTGCTACTTTTAACCGAAAACCGCCCTTTGAAATGAACGGAACCATCCACGTCGACTTCCGAGAAACCTTCATTATCCTTCTACGGCAGCAAACTCAGCTCCGCCGGGCTTGGGATGCATTAAATTTTCCCGAAAGGCTTGCCAAGCCACCCGATATTCCCACGTTAAAAAAGCCCCATTAATATAACACAAAATTCAACCGAAACCGGTGCTTCAGATCGTTTAAAATCGTTTAAAGATCAAACCGCCCAAGCGGTCGCATTACGCCCTGCGACTGTGACCAACGCCAAATTGTGCAATTAAATGCTACAAAATAGTACCATGACTCAACGGTTCCGGGGGCAAAAACAAAAATCGCCGTGTTGCGGAAAACGCAACGATTACCCATCCAGGACAGCAGCTCGCAAAACGTGGTCCGGCGCGTTTAATTAGAATAGCACTGCCGCGGGAGAACCTGTAGCATGTAGCTATTCCTCCCATCCCCACCACCTCTACCGCCCGGAAAACCATCGCACGAATCGATGGCCCGGCGAACACGGGTGGAAGCTTTTTTGTCCGATACGATGCTGGCCCGGTTGCATTCGAAACAAGTGGCGAGTTCATTCCACTAATTTCCACGCTTTTCCGAAAGCATTTCCCGCCTCCCAACCCGCGGAAACGCTCTCCACTTCACGTCCGTCCGGTTTTTGCTAACTCATTTAATTGAAATTATATAATTAATGAAATGAAATGGAATTTTAAAGCACGCAGCCTGGCCCCCTTCCCGACTAGGGAGACACAAACTGTGGCCATGGCTAAGCTAAAATCGTCCCTGGGTTCTTTCCTCCTCGGGGCGCTGCCCTTTTTCGCTTTGCTTCCAATCGGCCCCTCCAGCGGTTCGTTCGTTCGAGCGAGTTCGAGTTCGATTTTGGGCTTTTGGGGAAACGACAGTCCACCGTGGTGCAGGTTTTTGTAACAGTTTTCCGAGTACCGCACAAAAAAGCGCACTGGTGGCGTGGATTCGAGCTTTGCTGTGACACTAACAGTTGATAAAGATGGTAAAATTTGGAACTTTAAGAAGCGTTCAATATTGTTTTAATTTTTAAATAGTATTTCTTATAACACGACTTCATACATGGTCAGTACCTTTGCAATGCTACAAAAAAAATATTTAAAAACTTTACATTTTTTTACATGTAACTTTCGTTTTTATTCTCAAAAATGAAAATTTTTAATTAATACAAAATTTTGTTTAATGCGGACTTTTACTTTCCCACTCGAAAGCCATCGAATTTAATGGAAAACACATTAATGTTGCGTTAAACATTAAAACCTGCTTTATATCACTTGGCTGAATTGAAATCTGATACAAAACATGGTGATATAACGCAGAACTGTCAACCTATACGAATCACAAAACAAGAACAGTAGGCGTACAGTTGTCAAACGCCTTCTACGTGTCAAATGACACTCACTACGACCGGCGGGAACATTCGCTCGAGCTGACCGTTTAGTGTCACTGTCGAACCGAACGGAAGAGCGCGCGTGTGAATCAGCCAGCGAATGAATCCTTTCTTTGTGCAAAGTGTGAATCTTCCGTTTCCTTTTCGCCCTTCCACACCGCCTACCTTTCCCGTACCTGGAAAATGTTGTAATTAAAAGTGCGAAACTTTTCTTTCCAATTCGTACCGCTCGCGATCGCTTGATGGAATGGAATGGAACTCCTGCGGAACTGGATGGTGGTTCGATTCGGTGGAAAAGCTTGCTGCATGCGCCACACGCCACGTTTCCACCGTGCGTACAAAACCCGCTCGAAGGGGAAAAGAGTACTTCAACTTCATTACATTATTTTAATCATTTACCTGACACTCGACTCACAACGACTACGGAAGACTACGGAGACAAAAACTTCACACTTACAAACCGACACACGACGCGTGTGCTTCCGCTTTCGTATTTCTTCTGCTGGTTGTGGGATTTTTTTTTTATTTTCTGCAAGGACGACTGTAGCACTGTGGATAAAAAAACAACCCACTAACTTTACCTTACCGGTGCGTGACTTTTACACCCGACTTGCTAATGTTTTCTTATTGTTTTTCTTTTTTTTTCTCTCTCTCGATGGTTCACAAAACTACGCTCTTTGGTTTGGTATCGTTTTCGTTTTTCTTCCTCTAAAAAAACCTTCTAGGGACCGCCGGGGCTGGATGGAATGAAGGGCGGACAGGGTGAAACCGGCAACAAGGGCGAACGAGGCGACCCGGGACTGCCCGTAAATATGATCCACTGTTTAAACGACATTTGCCAACGGATGGTGCCCGCAACCGAGCACGAACGTCATCATCTGCTACATTGACCGGCCGTTGCATCTCTCCTCATGCATCCTAAAATGCATTTCTTTGCCCATCAATCCTTTCGAACGGATTTTTGCATCTTATCACCCATGTTTCAGTTTCATTTTCGGCCTGTATCTTACCCCATTCAGAGCGTCCACTCCGCTCGGAGAAAGTAATTAAAATTAAACATACATATTTCGCCGTTCGCCACGACGGGGCATGACAAGCATCCCCGTTGGCTCCGGTCCCATATCCGTGCCATCGGGAACGAATTATTACGCATCCGCTAGCATGTCGCGCCATGCCAGAAAAGCCACCCAAGGCGACACGCGCACACCACCGCGTCCACAATCGCGTGGAAATCTCGTGCCATTTCGTGCATGTAACCCCAACCATACGCCGGTAGCGAGCCAAAAGCAAACAGGGCATCATCATCATCTTTCGTGTGCCTGGAGCCTAACGTTCCTGGTCCTGTTTTCTACGCTATCCTGTGTGTATGTGTGAGCGAGCGGCTGCCTGCCCCGACTTCGGCTGTAGGGCGCATCTTATTAACAAAAAGTTTTGTAAATAAAAACACGCATAAAACATGTGACTGAAGAGAGCGAAAAAACAAACGCACTTGAAACCAATTTTACGTCGATTACCCCGAAACAGGGCAAACGTTTGCTTCCTTCCCCAGCGACTCTTCGTTTCGCCGGCGCTCGTGCCCGGAGAGAATGTGAAGTATCTTGTTGAACACGATGCTCGGAAAATGGTGTTGACTCACTTCCATCATGTCTATTTTAGTCACTTCGTGTATTGAAAATATATCTTTATTATGAAAATTCGTATATTTCATGGTTACTGAAATAAATTGAGTGTAATAAATGCACCAGGGAAGTGAGGGTTGCGGCAGTTTACAAACTTTTTCGTATAAATTTGTTAAGGAGTTAGTCATCGACGATGTATATAGTTGTACAAAATACAAAATTGTGTATTTTTACGATTTTTGCATGGTTTTACCAGTACTTGAACAGTGTTTAAATAATAAAAAAAAAAATTGTGAACAACAACCAAGTCCATTATTCTGCTGCCAGATTAAGTGCTTTTATTCAGGATAATGCTCTCATAAAGTTTGCAGTACATTTTTGAATGTATCCTCTAGTGAACCTTTGCGAAAAACAAATTTTTACTCTACATCTAAAGATTCTTGTTGACCGCAGAAAAGATTTAATTCTGAGTCAGATTTTTACATGATGCGATTGATTTGTTGTGTACAGACAACCCTTAATCTAAATTTCAGCCTGAAAGTATGCAACACTCTCTATACTTGTTTGAATGATCTGTAGAGACTCTGGTATCAGATAAATTCTTACATCATTTGCTTATTCACCCAACGTTTCTCCCTCCGTATTTCGATGTTGATTTTCCACCGTTCTTAATGACACTGCAATGAAACTGTGGCATCCTCTCTATTTGCTTGAACTGAACCAACGACCGGACTCCATTAAGTGCTCATCTACATAGTCGTTTTGCCTTCCAAAAAAAAATCCCATCAAAACTCACCCGTCTCCATGAGTCTTCCGTGTACCCTCTGTGGAATGCGCTCGTGAGCCTGTTATGAATGGAAAACCTACGAAGGCTGGTGACGTGTTCTTTCCCCCAGGGTACGGACGGCATCCCAGGGCAGGAGGGTCCGCGCGGTGAAAAGGGTGGCAAAGGAGATCCGGGACCGATCGGGAAGCGTGGCCGAAAGGGGGACCGAGGCGACAAGGGCGATCAGGGCGTACCGGGACTGGACGCACCGTGCCCGCTGGGAATGGACGGACTGCCACTGCCAGGCTGCGGGTGGCGGGCACCGAAAGTGGTAAGTAGCAACGGGTGGGTCCCGGTTAACCCGTTGGTAGATGCGCTATTTTCTTCTCATTATTGTCGGGAGGGTTCTAAACATTTTAATTCTTTTCCCACTCATTTTCCCGCTTTTCCCATTCCCAGTATCAGGAACCGAGCGTTCCATTGCCTCCGCACAAGGACTATCTGCCGGACGTGACCGGAACGGAGAACGAGAGTGAATACGCGGAGGAAGAGGACGATGGGGCGCCCGAAACCGAAGACTACGAGGAGGAATACGTCGAGAATGAAAACGGCAACTGAAACCAATCGCTGGAAAGGCGCTGAAAGTGAGCGGAAGGATATACGCAGCACCGAGATTGGACGCTCCATGAGTGGATCACACAGCACTACAAACAAAAAAAAACAGCAAAAGCAACAGCAAAAAAAAACAAACCGCCGAAAACGTTCAATTTTACCAAACAAAACCGTTAACATTCCACTGCCCGCCTGTCCCTTCGCCTTTCGCCCGCACCACTTTGTGCCGTTTTAATGGCTTTCATTCATTATTTCCGTTTTCGGGACGTTTGTTTGAATGAAAGCAGGACGAAAGATAGAGTGCGAGCGAGAGATATTTTTTTCGTGCTTTAATACTATTATTTGCGTTTGCGTTGATTAATTTATTTTGATTGCTCCGTGCGTCCAGGCTTTGTTGCGGCTTCCTCAAGCGTGGCCACGAGGCAAATGGTGAGGCGAAAACCAACATAAAACGTTTTCCGATCGCAACGGGCGAACGGGTCCGTGTATGTAAATGAAACTACGTTGGGCGGATGGGATGCGATCGAAATGCAGCTACGAAACTTCACACGCAAACCAACAATAACACGAAATGAGAGAAAAAAGAATCATGTTTCCATGTGCCTGCCGAAACGAAATGCGACAAAATGAGCGGAACAGCGTGCTCGCGAAATGATAGATGTAAATTAATTTAAGCTACACAATCCGTATCAGATTTTTATTTACGCTGCATAATTTATGTCGGTGCACCCCGTGATTGTACGCGCTTATGATTCATTCACGCATGTACTGGCTGGCGCATTATTTTTGTCGCAAGCTGCAATTACAATCATTATCGATTGCTGTACGTGCCAACCAGTTGACAGCTACCCATCAGGTGATTAATGGCGGGCGTTGTAGTTTAAGCAGCTTTTTCGCGTTGCCTGCGATGGTAGGAGGAAGATATTCACGTGGTATCATATCGTACAAGTTTGTTTAATGGTTAAGTTGCGAAAAAAAAAATAAAGCATTGGTTCCGGTGGCTTACTGAAGGAAGGGAAGAATGTGACATTATGCTGGAGATGGATGTAAAAATAACACAATAAAAGAATTTAAGAATGCTAACTTTAACACAGTTTATGTTACTCTTCATCAATTTTTTAGATTAGTACACTAATTGTAATTTGTGAGAAGTACTACAGGAATAACTTACTCTAAATTTCAAGAAAATTTACACATCATTGGAAATGTAAAATATATGAAATAATAAAGTATAATGTACCAAATAAAGTATACTTCGTAAAGAAAACAAAAACCAGCTGTCTCCATTTGTCCATCATATCTTGTGTTTTTAAATACTGTCCTTGTTTATATTACAGAGATTATTTTGTATTATTAGGTGTATTATGCTAACAGCATTCATAGAAAGCATTCATTTCGGTACATTATTGGTTCAATTTTTCTACGAGCTATGTTACAAAATGGCTTACGAACTTACTTTTACCATACACGCCCATTGCAGCCCTGAGTTTGACGTCCCTGGTGAAACGTATAGCATAGATGGATAAACTATGTTCGTGTACTGAATATTGCATACTAACAGGGGCTGATCAGACGAAAGTTTCGATATCAGACGTTTCAATACAACGCTGCTCGAAAACTGATCGAATTTTGCGAAATGTGCTCGAATGTTTATTTTCGCGTTTTAATTTATTATAACTGAACTTATAAAATATTCCGAAGATTTCTAACGGTGTTTTCTTTCCCAGATTTTCTTTTGGCCCGCTACCAAATATTTTTGAATCTGTCTCATAAAAATGTGTCTTAAAAATGTCATAGTTTCTGTAGTCAAACAACAGGAAACTCCAAATGCGTGAGAATATATGTATTAAAACACTGTAATAAAAAATACCCAAAAAATTTAAACATCTGTTCCTAGTGGAAATTGTGCTTGAGAACCCATAGTTTGGTAGTATCAGTTTGAAATGCCCCAGAAAAGAAAAATGCTCTCATTCTATGTGGTTATTGTTTGTCTCACGTTGTTGAATCTTTTTGGTAACTTAAACGAATAGTACATAAATGTCGAATTTTAACTGATAAACCCTTTATGATTGCATAAATTTAACCAGAAGAGTAATTAAAGCCAAAACTACCTCATCACCTGTCTTGTTCCCTTTGAACCGAAAGATTGCTAGCGCAAAAAGTCGACTGAACCAGCTTATTGCATGGTTGCTGTATTGTAATCATAATATTTGCGAACAGTGCACTCAATTCCGTCTGCACTTTCACATTATTTTAAATTTCAAACTTTAATAATGTCCTTACACCAAAACCCGCCACCTGAAGCGGGTCCATTTTCACCAGAAAAAAAAAACACTTTGTTCATTTTACATCCTTCCACATTCCGGTCGTCCACGAGACACCGCTGCAAGGCAACGTTCTACGCGACGTTTGGCGAAGAAACGAAAAAAAAAACCAGCGCCAACACCATCCGGTTACATCGCGGTGGCCCCGTGCACAATTACGACCAGTTACGACAGCGCATTCGCGTCATTCGGCTACGGTTACCAGCCCGGTGCAATGCATAAATCGTCCACGGACGATGCTTT